>JAVLUX010000051.1:1330950-1400950 GCA_032164185.1 Moxostoma hubbsi
CATCTAATAAACACACAACAATCATATTTATGGACTTACACGACACAACACCGCCAGCGCACATAAAATACAATTAAAAGCCAATATTAAAATATTCATTTGCAGTTTTTACTCATGCCGCAGTGCATTCTGGGAACTTCCATTTTACGCATGTAAATCGATTGCACACAATAAAATGATGTTTTATATAGAAACATCTGTTTGTGTTGCACACTTGTGGAAACACACATCACTGTCATCTAGTGGCGGATTCTGGTATCACACAACATTTCACTCATGTTGAATTCACGCAGGAAAATCACAAAAGGAGATGTTCAGCAGAATGTTCACGCAGCTCTTTAACATATATGAAACTAGATGTTGATCGGCATCATGAAATGACTCCTGAGTCGCAGACACAAATTATGACATTAATTCACTGATAATCTTTCCCTCCGCTGGACTGCTCAAATCTCAGATCTGGTGCTTGAAATAATTCGCCCCAGTACTTTTTACTTTAAGAGTGTGTAAGAGTGTATTTACTTTTGTGAAGCGGTGTCATTGTGTTTCCACAGGTGATAGTTAAAGTGAAGAACTATATAACCAACGTAAAGTTTGACAAGTAATTCGGACATGACATGAACACAGCAGCATGAGGTCACACTAATCTGATTCACACACACACATCACACACTCACACTCACACACACTCACACACACACACACACTCACACACAAGCACACACTCACACACTCACACACACTCACACACACTCACACACACACTCACACACACACACACTCACACACACACTCACACACACTCACACTCACACACACACACACTCACACACTCACACACACTCACACACACACACACACTCACACACACACACTCACACACACACACAGTTTTGTCAGTAGAGATGATCCTGATCTTCTCTCTCGTTTCTCACTCTCTGAATGTTAATGTCGTGCTGGTTCAGGTTAACACAAGGGCAAACGGTCACAAATGCAGCAGAATCTTAATTCAGTGAGCCCGTCCATTCTGAACAACATCACACATGATGATATTTTATTCTTCTCATTATATCTGATTCCTCACAGTCAACGACAGCAGCTCTTTGGCTGAACTTCATTCAGTCTTGAAGAGTGTTTCAACATGTTTGAAATGAGTTCTTAACTTAAATTACTACATAATCTCAACACAAACACTTTGTATAGAAAGAACTTCAACAAAATTAGACGTGTAGTGTAACTCAATTAAACCTCTTTTATTTCTTTATGTACTAACTAGTGAAAGTGAATGTTGAAATGCTGCATTAACAGACTATAATAATGACTACGGACACATTGGCTGTTTTTAGTCTCCGAATCACAGAACTGATCAATTTAGATTTCTGAAAGACGCTCATAACTCATTCATGTGAGGTTTAATAAACAGTATATAGTTGAGAAGATGCATTACCTTTTGTGTCATAAATATTCACACCCCTTTCATAATTTATACAAATGTACAGTGGGTATAAAAAGTCTACACACCCCTGTTAAAATGCCAGTTTCTTGTGATGTAAAAGAATGAGACACAGATAAGTCATGTCAGAACTGTTTCCACCTTTAATGTGACCTATAACATGAACAATTGAATTGAAAAACAAACTGAAATCTTTGAGGGGGAAAAATAAAACCCTCACAATAACCTGGTTGCATAAGTGTGCACACCCTTAAACGAATACTGTGTTGAAGCACCTTATGATTTTATTACAGCACTCAGTCTTTTTGGGTAGGAGGCTATTAGCATGGCACATCATGACGTGGCAATATTTGCCCACACGCTCCAAATCTGTCAGATTGCGAGGACATCTCCTGTGCACGGCCCTCTTCAGATCATCCCACAGATGTTCAATTGGATTCAGGTCTGGGCTCTGGCTGGACCATCTTCTTCTGGTGAAGCTATGCTTTTGTGGATTTGGATGTGTGCTTTGGGTCGCTGTCGTGCTGAAAGGTGAACTTCCTCTTCCTCTTCAGCTTTCTAACAGACGCCTGAAGGTTTTGTGCCAAAGTTGCCTGGAACCGTTCATAACTCCCTCCACCCTGAGTAAGGCCCCGGTTCCAGCTGAAGAAAAACAGTCCCATAGTATGATGCTGCCACCACCATGCTTCACTGTGGGTATGGTGTTCTTTGGGTGATGTGCAGTGTTGTTTTTGCACCAAACATACCTTTTGCAATTATGGCCAAAAAGTTCAACCTTGGTTTCATCAGACCATAACACATTTTCCCACACTTTTGGGAGACTTGACTGGGCTTGGATGTTTTTATTGTAAGAAAAGGCTTCCGTCGTGCCACCCTACCCCATACCCCATTCATATGAAGAATACGGGAGATTGTTGTCACATGTAACACACAGCCAGTACTTGCCAGAAATTCCTGCAGTTCCTTTAATGTTGCTGTAGGCCTCTTGGAAGCATCCCTGACCAGTTTTCTTCTCGTATGTTTTGGAGGGACGTCCAGTTCTTGATAATGTCTCTGCTGTGCCATATTTTCTCCACTTGATGATGATTGTCTTCACTATGTTCATGGTATATCTAATGCTTTGGAAATTCTTTTGTACCCTTCTCCTGACTGATATCTTTCAACAATGAGATCCCTCTGATGCTTTGGAAGCTCTCTGTGGCTTTTGCTCGGAGATGCAACTAAGGAAATGTCAGGAACATCCTCCTAGAACAGCTGAACTTTATTTGTGATTAATCAGAGTCACTTTAAATGATGGCAGGTGTGTAATGACTTCTGTTTAACATGAGTTTGAATGTGATGATCTGAACACAGCCACATCTCCAGTTATAAGAGGGTGTGCACACTTATGCAACCAGTTTATTGTGAGGTTTTTAATTTAAATTTTTCCCCCTCAAAGATTTCAGCGTGTTTTTCAATTGAATTGTTCACGTTATAGGTCACATTAAAGGTGGAAACAGTTCTGACATGATTTATCTTTGTCTCATTCTTTTACATCACAAGAACCTGCATTTTAACAGGGTGTGTAGACTTTTTATACCCACTGTAAGAGATAAAATATGTATTAATTGAACACTGCTCTTCAGAATCTAGATAATTACATATAGTATGTATATAGTAGTGTGTTGTCTTCTTAAGCATCAACGAATGTTTGCACCTTGTGTAATAGTTGTGTTCAAGTCCCTCAGATGTCCTAAAGTGTCAAAAGCCGGACCTCATATATACACAAACACTACGGGTCAGAAGTTTGGGGTCACTTGACTGAAATGTTCCTCATGATCTCAAAAATCTTTTGATCTGAAGGTGTATGATTAAATGTTTGAAATTAGTTTTGTAGACAAAAATATAATTGTGCCACCATATTAATTTATTTCATTATATAACTCAAATTTAATTAAAAAAAAAGTTTTTGAAATGGATGATTTTGACTGAATAATAAAGAAAAGCATCCAATAAGTGCACAAAATAGATGGGAACACCTTCAATTCTGTTTAAAAGCATCTCAGATGATTCCTCAAGAAGCTGCTGGAGAAAATGTCGAGAGTTCATGTCTGCAAATTCCAGACAAATGGACACTTTTGTCCATTTATGTTATTCCATAGTTTTCATGACTTTACTAATATACTAAAATGTGAAGAAAAAAATCATAATGAAGAATGAGTGTTTCAAAACTTTTGGACCGGTAGTGATATATATATATATATATATATATATATATATATATATATACACACACACACAGTATATAAATTGTTTAAAATATTGCCTTAATCTTTCACTGTTAATACATTTACCCAGACACAGAGACTACAAGAGTGCAAATTGAATGAAATCCCAGATGCAGTTTATTGTGCTACTCCCAATCAATAATTACCATGAGAAAACTGTGGTACACAATATGGGACATTTAATGATAAAGAATCCTGAAATACACATGGGACTCTTATTCTGAAATGTCTGCGCTCACAGTTTAAGTTCACTGATGGTTGATTCGCTGAGAAAGTGACTCTGATTCAAACTGCTAACCTGAGCCCCTGAGTTCAAACCCTCAGTTATTTTCGGGTGATTCGGTTCAAAAGAATCATTTGGTCATGACTCTCTCGGTTTGTTGTGTGTTACCCCTTTTCCACCAAGGCAGAGCTGGTGCTGGTTCGGAGCCAGAGCCTAGTTTGAAATCGGTTCTTTGTTTTTCGACCACCAAAGCACCAGCTCCGAACCAGTAAAAGTGGTTCTTAAGTAGCACCAAATCATTGCTGGTCTAGAAGTAAGAACCGCTTACGTCAGCGGCTGGGGGCGGGGTTACCGTGACCAACAAGACGAACAGAAACTTGTGAGCGCCATTTTTGAATTAGCAGATAAACACGATGGATGCTATTAAACAAAAACAGTTGTGGTCAGAGGAGGAAACAAGCTGCTTTATTGCACTCTGGTCCTCTGCAGAAGTCCAGAGTAAGTTAGACGGGGCTTCGCGGACGAAACCGGTTTTGCAGCAAATTCAGCGAGAGATGGCTGTAGCGGGGTTCGACCGGAACCTCCAACAGATAAGCAACAAACTAAAAAAACTAAAGAAGGACTACAGAGACCAAAAAAAGGACCTCGGTCGAAGCGGCAATGGTCGCCCTCGTCGAAACCCACATTTCGACGTTCTCGACCCTGTTCTCGGCGATAGGCCGGCATGCCAGGTGACCGGGGCGCTGAACTCGGCAACAATCATGCTCGAGTCAATGGTGGATGATTCGCTACAGCAAAGTTGCACCGATCCTGGTAAGTTCTGTTTATAGATTATTTTACTTCTTCCTAGCATGTTTCTTAGCTGTTTGGTGAGGTTCTAATTTCTTACATCAGTGTTTGCAGTGTGGCTAGCTATGATTGTATTATCTGTAATTTCATTGTATAAAGTAGCACAGAACAGTGTGTAAAGTGTAATGGACATATTTTTTTAAAGCACTGTCGTCTTGTTTTTTTATTTTATAGATCTGTCTGCCATCACCGACCGTGATGATGACAACGTTGAGTTGCCGCCACCGCTGAGCTGCAGCTCTCCCGCGCCGTCGTGTAGCAGCTCTGGAGAAGCGTCTTCAGAACGGGGTAAGACTTGGTGTGCAAATGGTCACACCATACATTATGCAAACATTGAAATGTTTCTGTAATATATATATGTACATACACACTGTATATTAATATTATCAGGTACTGAAATAATGTTTAGATTTTTTCTTCATTTAAAATAATGAACAGCAATACAACATGCTTTGATATGTAACAATTACATTTTATTACTTTAAACAAAAAGCAAAAGTCTAGAAAATACTTAAAAAAAGTTTAAAATAGAATATAAAGTCAATCTGACATTAACTTGCTATATACAATATAATGTTGATGCTTTTTTATGGACATGAGCAAAATCTGAAATGATAGTGATGTAGTATGATGCTATACATATTTTTTATATAATTAATATAGCAGATGCATACCCGTAATTCCCTGCAGAAAACAATTATTTGCAATGCTATGACAACACATTGATGATCTGTCATCTGCTATTATTGTTGTACACAGGAAAAAGGAAGAGAGACAGTACCTCAGAACTGGTGCAATATTTGGAAAGGGCAGATGAGAGGTTCTTGCAGCACAGTAAAGAAATGGACGATGCCTTGCGTCAGGACATGAGAGCGGACACACATTCTCTGCTTGGACTCATGGGGCGCATGGTGGCCGTAATGGAGGCACAAGTGCAAAAATGATTGCAAATATATCACCACAGTATTTTTGGTTGCTGCTTTTTATGTACATTTTTTTATTTAAATTAACTATTTACAATTTTTGTTTTCACTTACTGCACTTTACATTTCCAAAGTTTTATAAAGATTTGTATTGTTGTTTTTAAATAAACATGTTTATTAATACAAATGTCTGGTTCAGTTTCTTTAACACTTAACAGACAAATATCGTATGTTTTTTTTTTTTTTTAAATGCGATTTGGTGTATTTTCATATAAATAATGTGTACATTAAACATGTGTACATTAAACATAGGCTGAATTCAGACAAAAGATTGTCTCATGCCAGAAGTGTGAAAGGATCGTTGATTGAGGACCATAAAGCAAGAATTGAGCAGTTCTCATGGCCATACATTATTCAAGTAAGTGTTTACAGGGCAATAAAATGGCTTATTAAATTATTCACAAAATGCAGTTTTAGAGATAATAGGGTTTATTCAATGGATGAGAAAATACAATTTATGAAAGTGCAGGTGTACTCAAACACAAACGGCAGTGTTACAAAAATATGGCATTGGTGTATTCAAAGAATCACTCGTTCCCTCTGTTAAAATGCATCATTAATGCAGCTCTGATGTCAGCCCCTTCTCTATTCGCACATTCAGGTAATGTCTGAACAGGAGGCTCAATGTTTAGAGTCCTGTCTGGGTGCTCTTCAGTGAAATTATCACCATGTTCCTCACAAATGTTATGGAGCACACAGCAGGTCAGTGCAATCCTCTTGCTCAGCTCCAGCTTGCAGTCATTTCTTTTTAGGAGGCACCTCCATCTTCCTTTTAATCTCCCAAAAGACATCTCCACAACCGATCGTGCACTGCTCAGCCTGTAATTGTAGGTGTGCTGTTCAGGGGTCAGTCTGCCAGTGTCGGAAAAGGGCTTCATGAGCCAATTCTGCATGGGATATGCCGGATCACCGATCAGGTAATGTCCAACATCACAGCCAGAGATGGTCACTTTGTTTTGCCCTAGTAATTCCCCGTCACATAGGGCCTCCCACAAATGTGACTGTCGTAGCACTCTGGCGTCATGCACACTCCCTGGATAGCCAACACAAACATCCCAGAAAAGACCTTTGCCATCCACAACTGCTTGAAGAACAATAGAATGCCAGCCTTTACGATTAAAGTAGTCTCGTGGATAGTCCTCTGGTGCAATTATTGGAATGTGGCTGCCATCAATTGCACCCACACACTGTGGAACTCTCCAACGATTATTAAAGAAAGTGGCCATTTCTAACAACTTTTCAGCATCAGGAAATCTTATGTGGATGGGAAGGAGCACCTTGATGACTGTGTTGCAGAATTCCTGAACACAATTATATACTGTGCTGAGGCCTACCCCAAAAAGATGGCTGATTGTCCTGTATTCACCACCCGTGGCCAGTTTCCAGATGGCAATTGCCACACGCTTTCGGATTGGGACACACAAACGGTAGTTTGTGTTCCTTCTCCCCATGGCATGCTTGACCTGACTGCAGATGTACTCAAACGATTCTGGGGATACACGGAAATTCTGCATGAATTGCACCGGGAGGAAATCCGGAACAATTGTGTCCCACCAGTGGTCAGATCGTGGGTATGCCCACATTACAGGTGACCTCCGCCTTGCCTTCAGCTGCAAGATTGCCTGTAAAGATAAAAAAAATAAAAAATCATTTATGGGCAATAGTGTATAGGTATATTTTCTATCAAGTATACAGTGCGGTATAAATACTATAAAAACAGTTGAGCTGTAGCAGTGAAGCGTTTATTAAATACCACTTAAAAGACAGGGCTACTTTATTTATAAGTTTTTTTTTTCAGTCTTTTTAGGTTTATACAGTGTCTTTTCAGACAACTTATTTTCATAGCCTTCTTGTCCAGTGAAAACCATGTATGAATCGAAATTTGGACATTTTTAATGGGCTACACATTAAAGCTGCAGTAATACTAATTTAAAAAAACAACATAATATAGCCTAATAAAACAACACTGACAGTGGATACATAGTTGTATTACTGTGAGTGATTTTTGCTTATAACTCAGAAACTCATACATACGAGTTTTCACAAAACGGCGTAGGAAAACGGTATTCAACCAATGCTTAATACATTTTAATTTAACTGCAATGTGATCGATTATCAGCAAAGTCGATGCTAGGAGGTTAGCAACATACTGAGGCTAAAATATAAATCTCAGGCTAAACTCGGCATCTTATTGTAAAAAATAAATTTTTATGTACATACCGTTACTCTCGCTTGTAATCTCCGTCTGTACAAATAAAGGCGAGCCGTGCGAACACGTTGGATCCGCCGTGTTTGGATGCCGATGTAGGTCCGCAAAGCCATGAAGATCAATAGCAAAGCAACGTCCGCCATTGTTGATGGTGTGTTTGTGTTTGGCGGCACCGCGCTAGCGTTGCTGGGAAAGATGTGACGTATACAGTGATGTAAGACCTGGCTCTTTAACCTGTGGAAAAGCAAACCGGTTCTTTGGAGGCTCATCAGTCGAACCAACTACGAACTGACACTAGCTCTAGCTCTGAACCAGCACCTGGTTCTTGTTGGTGGAAAAGGGGTATGTGAGGTGCAGCGAGCTCAACGGCATGAAAGATATATTCAATAACTCACAAGATAATATCTGATGAAGCCGCAGATGGCCGAAAGAATGCGTCCATGATGCGTTTGTGCTCAAAACAAAACTTGTAACTTGACACCATCTGTTAAAAGCAACGAGGTACATGGCAGCGGTCAATGAGTCTGTGTAGTTCATGTTTATATACAAAATAATAAAAAATAGTCCAGATTAGTGATAGGAAGTCTGATTCTTTTCTGTAAACCAGTTCTTTTGGATGGTTTGTTTCAATGAACCAGTTCAAAAAACGATTCACCAGATAATTTACATCATCACGTTATGACATCACTATACATAATGCTAATACGCCGGTGTCATAGAATACACACGCAAACACATTCAATAAAGCCATATGTAAGCTCACATTGCCGATTAATACATTTTATTTAATTAAGTTACAATAATAAGTGTGTTTACTGTCATCAGTGTTTCATTCAGTGATCTTACAATACATCCTACATTATAGTGTTGCACCTTTAGCACCCAATACTGACACTAATATACAAAGTGGATGTTCTACACGTCTAAATCATAAAAATGTATTCAACTAGTCTTAATCAACTCACTATTTAATACAGAAACCATGATCCAGACCATCACAACTTCAGATATAATGCACAATACTCAATAATCGTAAAATTAATTTACATCTCTCGACTGTAACGTTCCACTCATTGAAGTCCTTGGTTCATGCATGCTCATCAGCTTACTGATCATCTCTGTATTATGTCCGAAAAAAGCGATTCTCAGTTCAGTGTACTGGTGTGATCGACTCAATGTACTTTTGAGTCGAGAACTGCTGTCCTCGGATCAGTGCACTGTTGACTCCAGAACTGCTATCCTTGGATCAGTGTACTGTTGACTCCAGAACTGCTGTTCTCGGATCAGTATACTGTTGACTCCAGAACTGCTGTCCTCGGATCAGTGCACTGTTGACTCCAGAACTGCAGTCCTCGGATCAGTGTACTGTTGACTCCAGAACTGCTGTCCTCGAATCAGTGCACTGTTGACTCCAGAACTGCTGTCCTCGGATCAGTGTACTGTTGACTCCAGAACTGCTGTCCTCGAATCAGTGCACTGGTGACTCCATAACTGCTATCCTCGGATCAGTGTACTGTTGACTCCAGAACTGCTGTTCTCAGATCAGTATACTGTTGACTCCAGAACTGCTGTCCTCGGATCAGTGCACTGTTGACTCCAGAACTGCAGTCCTCGGATCAGTGTACTGTTGACTCCAGAACTGCTGTCCTCGAATCAGTGCACTGTTGACTCCAGAACTGCTGTCCTCGAATCAGTGCACTGTTGACTCCAGAACTGCTGTCCTCGAATCAGTGCACTGTTGACTCCAGAACTGCTGTCCTCGGATCAGTGCACTGTTGACTCCAGAACTGCTGTCCTCAGATCAGTGCACTGTTGACTCCAGAACTGCTTTCCTCGGATCAGTGTACTGTTGACTCCAGAACTGCAGTCCTCGGATCAGTGTATTGTTGACTCAAGAACTGCTGTCCTCGGATCAGTGTACTGCTGACTCAAGCACTGCAGTCCTCGGATCAGTGTACTGTTGACTCCAGAACTGCTGTCCTCAGATCAGTGTACTGTTGACTCCAGAACTGCTGTCCTCGGATCAGTGTACTGTTGACTCCAGAACTGCTGTCCTCGGATCAGTGTACTGTTGACACAAGAACTGCTGTCCTCGGATCAGTGTACTTCTGACTCAAGCACTGCTGTCCTCGGATCAGTGTACTGTTGACTTCAGAACTGCTGTCCTCAGATCAGTGTACTGCTGACTCTAGCACTGCAGTCCTCGGATCAGTGTACTGTTGACTCCAGAACTGCTGTCCTCGGATCAGTGTACTGTTGACTCCAGAACTGCTGTCCTCGGATCAGTGTACTGTTGACACAAGAACTGCTGTCCTCGGATCAGTGTACTGCTGACTCAAGCACTGCAGTCCTCGGATCAGTGTACCATTGACTCCAGAACTGCTGTCCTCGGATCAGTGTACTGTTGACTCCAGAACTGCTGTCCTCGGATCAGTGTACTGTTGACACAAGAACTTCTGTCCTCGGATCAGTGTACTGTTGACTCAAGCACTGCAGTCCTCGGATCAGTGCACTGTTGACTCCAGAACTGCAGTCCTCGGATCAGTGAAATGTTGCCGTTAGAACTGCTGTCCTCGGATCAGTGAACTGTTGCCGTTAGAACTGCTGTCCTCGGATCAGTGAACTGTTGTCGTTAGAACTGCAGTCCTCGGATCAGTCTGCTGTTGAATTGAGAACTGCAGTCCTCGGATCAGTGAACTGTTGTCGTTAGAACTGCAGTCCTCGGATCAGTCTACTGTTCAATTGAGAACTGCTGTCCTCGGATCAGTGAACTGTTGTCGTTAGAACTGCAGTCCTCGGATCAGTGAACTGTTGTCGTTAGAACTGCAGTCCACGGATCAGTCTACTGTTGAATTGAGAACTGCAGTCCTCGGATCAGTGAACTGTTGTCGTTAGAACTGCAGTCCTCGGATCAGTCTACTGTTGAATTGAGAACTGCAGTCCTCGGATCAGTGAACTGTCGTCGTTAGAACTGCAGTCCTCGGATCAGTCTACTGTTGAATTGAGAACTGCTGTCCTCGGATCAGTGAACTGTTGTCGTTAGAACTGCAGTCCTCGGATCAGTCTACTGTTGAATTGAGAACTGCTGTCCTCAGATCAGTGAACTGTTGTCGTTAGAACTGCAGTCCTCGGATCAGTCTACTGTTGAATTGAGAACTGCAGTCCTCGGATCAGTGAACTGTTGTCGTTAGAACTGCAGTCCTCGGATCAGTGCACTGTTAACTCCAGAACTGCAGTCCTCGGATCAGTGAAATGTTGCCGTTAGAACTGCTGTCCTCGGATCAGTGAACTGTTACCATTAGAACTGCTGTCCTCGGATCAGTGAACTGTTGTCGTTAGAACTGCAGTCCTCGGATCAGTCTACTGTTGAATTGAGAACTGCAGTCCTCGGATCAGTGAACTGTTGTCGTTAGAACTGCAGTCCTCGGATCAGTCTACTGTTGAATTGAGAACTGCAGTCCTCGGATCAGTGCACTGTTGACTCCAGAACTGCAGTCCTCGGATCAGTGAACTGTTGTCATTAGAACTGCAGACCTCGGATCAGTCTTCTGTTGAATCGAGAAATGCAGTCCTCAAGTGTGTGATGACGCATGTAATGGGATGTGTAAATACAAATGAGTAATGTTTCATGAAGTCACAAACAGACAGATTTCAAAACTAGATGTTTCAGCAGGGTGGCAACTATAAAGGCTTTTTTTAGACTGGGGAGGAAGTTTTGAATTCTGAAATGTACAGTATGTTTTTACAGTAAAGTTACCTCTTATACGTCTAATATCAAGAAAAATGTTGTTCTCCATTTCATGACCTCTTTGGATATTCACAGTTGTGTGGCAGTTGCAAATGAAAAAACAATAAATTCTGCAGCAATGAATCAGACTAGAATCCTTCCTAATATCTTAGCACAGAGAAATGGAGAAATACTGTATGAATATTGCAATTAAAACATGAAATCATGTCTCACTTTATTATCAGAACAGATCTGCAATATGTTTTACTTCAAACCAAAACCATCATCAGATTAATCAGAGATTTAATTAGGAAAAAAAAAACACAATTTCAGCTGATCGAATTTATTTATTTTTTTCTGCAATTTTTTCCTTTGAAACTATGAAAAATTCACACATTTACTCACTTTATTATCAGAATGGTTCCACAATATGACAAAACTGATCAGATGTTTAGCAGTTGTGTTGTGATCATTGGACTATTCTAAATAATGTTGTCAGTGATCCGTGAGCATATGATTGGCTGGAGACTTGATGATTGTGGCTTAAGACACGCCTCCTATCTCTACACCAGTCAGATTGCTCTATAACTCATCACTGGCAGCTGAGAAGAATATAAGAGTTTGTGTGAGAGAATATAAAGTTCAGTGTTGTCAGGTGAAGTCTGGAGAAATACTGCTGATTCTCTCTCATCTTCTCTAATTACTGCTCCTGTTTTCCACTTTGCAGTAAAAAATGTGGTGATATAATTGCACCCTTTTGTCTGTCTATCTTCTTTTCAGAGTCTAATGTGATTCATCAGTGTGTCTCATGTTGCTAAAGGTGTTTGAATTATGTGGGTTGAAGGGAGAATGAGATCCATTAGTTTCAGTCACAGACCTCCAGTGAGACTGAAATGATTTTAAGGAAATATTAGAATAAAAAATTATAACTACAATTAAAATGGCTTCTCGCAGTGTCTGAGATATAGTCAGCAAAGCATCATATTTAGTGCGGTGGATTAACAAATTCTGGTTCCCCTAGTTACATTTTCCATTACATTTTTAAAAGGGAAAATGATGAGAAACTTCCAGTAGATTTGGGTGGTTTTAGAATTGAAAAACACTGCATGAAAAGTCAATAACTAGGATAATTATAGAGTTAAATCGTAAATGTCTCTCAATACACAGACACAAAGAGAGAGAGAATTGTGCCAAGGAGGATAATCACATCTTTAAAAAAAAAGATATGTTTGCTTTAATAGTGCAGAACAATCTATTATTTCGTTAAAATTAAAGTGCAGAAAAACGATTTTGTTTTAAAATATGATTCAAATATTTTTTAAAAGATGCAATAAGACCCTTAAGACTACGTGTGAAGTAAAAAAAAAAAAAAAAATTATATATATATATATATATATATATATATATATATATATATATATATATAAGTATCATTATTAAATATAAATACACTCGTGAGAAAAGGTATGTGAACCCTTTGGAATAAGCTGGTTTTCTGCATTAATTGGTCATAAACTGTGGTCTCTTCTTCATCAACATTATATAAAATAGATGGTGCCACGGATGTCTGAGAAAAGTCCTTATTTGCTTATTTGTGAGCAGAAGCAGTTCATCCGTTTTGTTGGCTAGGGAGCGGACATTCGCTAGATGAATTGTTGCAGAGCAGCGCATTCCTGATAATGTTTTGCCAGTGTTTGATTATTCAGATGTTTTAGTAGCTATCTAAGTTGGAGGTGCAGTGGTGCTTTACAAGCTATCCACAACAGGCATGCGAGAGAAACGAGCCGGCACGCTTGTGAAGCTTCATCAACGCAGCTTCAGGATTCCATTGCCGAGTATTCATCTGGCAAATGTCCGCTCCCTAGCCAACAAAATGGATGAACTGCTTCTGCTCACACAGACAAATAAGGACTTTTCTAACTCTGCTGCTCTGTGTTTCACGGAAACTTGGCTGAGTGAAGCCATTCCATACAGCGCACTACATCTGCCGGGCTTCCAGCTGTTCAGAGCGGATCACATTGCGGAGTTAACGGGGAAAACGAGAAGTGATGGAACATGCATTTACGTCAATTACATTTTGTGTACGGATGTAACAGCATTGAATAAGATGAGCTGTTCTAATTTAGAAGCGCTCTTCATCAACTGTAAGCCTTTTTACTCACCGCTGGAGCCTCATCCCTTTTAAATTACTCCACAAGCGTGCATGAACGTAGCGTTACAACAGCTGGATGATCAGATCACAGACATGGAGCAACAACACACTGACTCTCTTATCATTATTCTGGGAGATCTTAATAAAGCTAACCTCACCCGTGAACTGCAAAAATACAAACAACACATCACATACCCCACCAGAGAAAGAAATATATTGGATCACTGCTACACAACAATAAAGGATGCATATCGCTCTGTCCAATGTGCAGCTTTAGGACTCTCTGATCACTGTCTGGTTCATTGTCTCCCGACCTACAAGCAGAAACTTAAATCAGCTAAACCTGTAGTAAGGACTGTAAAGAGCAGGACCAATGAAGCAGAGCTGGAACTACAAGCCTGCTTTGACTGCACTGATTGGAGTGTTTTGAGTCTGCAGCCACAGACCTGGACGAGCTCACAGATACTGTGACATCATATATCAGTTTCTTTGAGGATATGTGCATCCCTACTAGACTTATTTAACATACAACAATGACAAACCATGGTTTACAGCAGAGCTCAGACAGCTTCGTCATGCCAAAAGAATGCTTACAGAAGTGGGGATAAAACATTGTTCATTCAGGCCAGGAACACACTGATAAAGAAATCAGAGTGGCTAAAAGGAGCTACTTTGAAAGACTGAAAAAACAGTTTTCAGCCAACAATCCTGCATCTGTGTGGAAAGGCCTAACCCTCAGCTCGCTCTTTAGAAAGTCAACTAATGGCTGGTTTTACTGCAGGTTTGAACAGCCCAGTCTCACACCCCTCCCCTGCTCTGATCTTCACTGCACACACCAACAACTCCTAGTACCCCCCCTCCTCCCCCCTCCTGCTACTCAAATACTTGTGATCTGTGAGGAGGATGTGTGCTGGGTCTTTCAGAAACAAAAGACTAGGAAAGCTTCAGGCCCAGACAATGACAATGCCCCCATCTTCACATAGATCTTCAATAGTGAAGTTCCCTGCTGCCTCAAACGCTCCACCATCATTCCGGACCCAATATCTCAGGACTTAATGACTTCAGACCTGTCGCTCTCACATATGTGGTCATGAAGTCATTTGAGAGACTGGTTTTGGCCTACCTGAAGGGCATCACTAGACCAAGCAAACAGGTCTGTGAATGATGCTGTCAACATGGGACTGCATTATATCCTGCAACACCTCGACATACCTGGGACTTATGCAAGAATCCTATTTGTGGACTTCAGTTCAGTGTTCAATACCATCATGCCTGATCTTCTCTCAACCAAACTACCCAGCTCTCTGTGCCCATCCCAGTCTGTCGATGGATCACCAGTTTTCTGACAGACAGGCAGCAGTTATTGAGACTGGGGAAACTCACATCCAGTACCCTCACTATTAGCACTGATGTTCCTCAGGGATGCATTCTCTTTCCACTGCTCTTCTCCCTGTACATGAATGACTGCACTGCAAAAGACCCCACTGTCAAGCTCCTGAAGTTTTCTGACGACACTGCGGTCATTGGCCTCATCCACGATGGTGATGAGTCTACATACAGACAGGAGGTTGATCAGCTGGCTGTCTAGTGCAGTCACAACAACCTTGAGCTGATCACGGCCAAAACAGTGGAGATGAGAGTGGACTTCAAGAGAAATCTCCCCTGTAAATCCATTCTTATTCTGATCGAAGCCACAAGTATAGACAAGCACAATGCGTTTAAGCTAACGACACATACACAATTCTTATCTTTCATACTTTTATTGAACACATCCCTTTAAACATTCACAGTGCTGTGGAAAACATACGTGAACCCTTGGATTTAATAACTAGTCAATCCTCATTTAGCAGCAATAACCTCAAGCTAGTGTTTCTGGTGCTGTGGATTAGACCTGTGCAACATTCAGTAGAAATTTTGGACCATTCTTCCTTACAGAACTGCTTCAGCTCAGCTCATATTAATAGGATGCCTGGTGTCTCTCTTGAGGTCATTCCACAGCATCTCTATTGGGGTAAGGTCTGGGCTGGGACACTCCAAAATGTGGATTTACTTTTTTTGAAGCAATTCTGTAGTGATGCCATGTAGAGGTAAGCAGCTCTTTATATATGCTCATTCTGGAAGTGTGATTGGTAGGATTTAATGAACTTGCTCCTCCCGAACCTTGTTAATGGCCTTGTTTCAGTAGTTCGCAAGTTAATGTAATCCTGCATTGAAGTTAGTGTAAATGTTTTTGGCTCGCTGTCCTTAAAAAAATGCTTGAGGCTTGAGACTTGACCCGAGCTCGAATACCCCCCAAAAGAAACCTGCAAATGAGACAGCGAACCATTAGCTACCGAGCCATGTAGTACGAAGTGATGTGTTTGAGAAGAGATATATTTTTAAAGATGCCTGTTATTTCCCCCAAAAAGAGATGAACCTGAAACAACAACATTTTATTTTTGATGACTCTAAGACTTTATAGATCTTACGGTTAATGCATGATTTTCTGTGAAGCTGCTTTGAAATGATACACAAATAAAAATGACCTGACTCTAAATAGGTTGCTAAGCCCTGTGTGAGATGGGCAAAGGTGCCAAAGATGATAGAACGAGCGGAGCCACTAGCGGAGGCAGCCTACCTGTGCAAAGTTGCAGTTGCAAAGTTGTGGCTTTTTACGACAGCAGTGAGGCATAGACGAAAGAGGCTTCGGCAGATGCATGGTAAAATGTTGATGCTGCGGGGGGTTGTTATTAGAGAGATTACCTGTAAAAGCACTTCAAGGAAGAATTTTTTAATTTCCCCATGATTAGATGTTGCCAGACATGCTTGTACGTATGCTTGTCAAACATAACGTCTGTGGACACCTTAAACTTAATTGTTTGATAAATTAAATGTCTGGAACATACGTATGTGATGCAATGTCAGGATACAGGCCTGCATGTGCATACGTACAACGTCATTTGAAGTTTGATATTTGGTTTGTCATGAAATGAGAAGGATATCCTTACATTTTTAAGCATATGGTTTGAAGCATGCAGATTGTTTCCCAACGAGTAAGTCCATTATCTCATTATGATTGGCACGGGGTGACTCTTCTCATTTTGACGAAGACGTACGAAATCATTGGAGTTTGTGCAATGAGAATTGGATTTAATACATACTATATGGCACAATTTTCAGTAATGTGGTGAATAGAGACGACTCATTTATAAAGATAATCTGTAATAAATATTAAAGGAAACTGAAATATTGTGAGTATAAAGCAAAATGTGTAGCCGAATCATCCGGTGTCGATTTCAGCCCATTACTTTAACTTGGGTGGGGCGCAAGATTATGACAGATTGTTGAACACTTTTAAAGTCATGCAGCAACTATGTTCTATGGTCGTGCTTGTTAAGAGTTTGTAATCCAATGAAGAAGTAGAGAAGACTTGACTGTAAAATTAAAATGATGGAAAAAAATTAAAACCACTTGCTTCGTGGTTATCGGGGCTACGCGGCGAGGTGAGCTCGAATGAAGGCCAGACATGTTTACGGAATGATTCATGAATGAGTTGTGACGCCTCTTGCGGAGCCGAATTCGGCTCGTGTCTGTTCGGGCAGTAGCTGTATATAGCTGTAGTGAGCTGTAGCATGGTCAGAGCAGATGCTGCTACGGTGACAAGCTCAAGCTAAAATGTCTGCGCTGATTGGGAAAGGTGTTTGTAATTAGAGTAGCGGTTGTTTGAAAAGTAGTTCACTTGTTACATAATTGCCCCTGTGTTTCAAATGGAATAAATCATAGTCCGAAGGGCACTTCTGGAAAGGACAATCATGATAGTCATGTTGGAAGAGGACTTCAAATGGGTTCTCTGAATGGGACACCCCTTAAACGAGCTTCATGGCGAGGGAACCAGGCTGACAGGAATCACTTGTGCGGGAGAACCGGATTGAAATCCTGGGGAGCGTTGGAAAGATGATTGAATTAAATAGTTCATCTTTCGTTTACCTCGCATTCAATTAAAGCTGTAATTGAGTTCAAGTAGCATGAAGCCAGAGCCGCGCCCGTTTGCGGAGGCAGGCTCACATGATGGACCGCTCCTGGAGAAGGTTTAGATAAGAGAACACGTGAACAGTCACAGGGAGCTGCTCTGGCAGTTTCTGTGGAATGACAAGATTATTTAGACGGAAGCGTTGTTCTGATGAGGGCGAATGCTTTGCAGTGGGTCCTTTCCTGGGAAAATGGGCTGTTTATATACGCTTACTCTGGCAGTGTGACTGGTCGGATTAAATTAACTTGCTCCTCCAGACCATTGTTAATGAAACACCATTTGTCAGCACGCTCACAGTGGTTCGTGTTAGAAGACACCGGCTGTATGTTTACTGTTACAATACTGTAACGAATGTTGCCCACAACGCTACAAAAAATACAGCCATTTGTAACATGATGAACAATGCAGTGTCAGGATATAAAATACAGGTGAAAGTATATAAGAGAGGAATATATTACTATTATACACAACAAATCATCCAAGTAATTATAGTAATACTGTATTATAATATAAAAACATTATGGCATCATCTCGTCTCCAGCTCCACTCCTGTTCTGAACATCCTGAGCCCCAGGATATGCAAAACAAGAGAGAGAGATACAGAGGCACAGGCACCAGAAACCATAAAAGCCATTTAGAGTAAACTCAATTTTAAACTACATAAAACCCAAATGGTTTTCGAACTGGTGAGCTGAAGTGTCTAGAGCCAAGTCCTCCTGTGAATAGGCTGCTGGATGGCAGATCCGAATCCAATTCTTGCTGCAAGTGGACAGCACTTGGACCACAAACACCCGTCCCAACTCTCCTTCGACGCGCGAGCTTCATGCTCGGCACAAAGTTATCTGCTTCTAAATGCAACGGTTTCTCTTGCTTCATTTCACTGTCATGAATAGGAGACAGACTCTTGAGCAAGACTCGGCTCTTTACCTTCACAAGAGTTTCTTTAAGTTTCCTATCCTGGCTGGAAACTTCAACATTAAAACGCTGGGCAATCTGCAGTAAATGATCCTTTGTGCACCTCTCAAGAAGAAATTCAGATAGGCAAACAAAGAAATCTCCAACAACCGAAGACATTTTCTTCTAATCCATGAACAGTAAACAGTAAAGCTTAACACAACAGAGCAGAGCAAACAGTGCTATCAAATGTGATGTGACTACAAATTACTATGGTGACGACTACAAGTCCCAAAAACCCACAGTGCACAATTGTTCCGAGTCTTATTCATCATAGAACCAATAAGACTTGCCATAAGTCACTGAAGATCCTCTTCAAACAAACAAATAACAGTAAATTCACTAAATTCACTAAATTGTGACTTTTTTTTTTTCGTTAAAAGCCCCAATATAAAGGGGAGTCAGAATTTGTCTAGGGAGAAGTCTCACTGGAGAAGTGGTCGTACCCCAAAGACAAAGCGGACAACAGAAGAAAAGGGGTAACTTACGGTATATACACACCTAAATAAATCAATTAAACGATTGTGAAAATGTTCCTAGTTTGGGGCAATGGAGGAGCCAAGCGATTATCTATCACGTGATTGGCTACAAGAGTCTCGTGACTCCCGTCAATCAAATCACACGAGACAAACGTGAACAGCAGCTGCAGATTTGGCGGCATCTGTGGAGAATTCCTCACAGTTCAACACTTGAACATCACAACCGCTACTAAAAGGGATTTTCGCCAATTGCTTGACTGTGTCGTGAGTTTATTTGACCGAAACATATTGAGGTAATTTCATATTTCTGCTTACTAAGCTCTGTGTCTATAACTGTTATTTATCTATCACTGAGATTATTGGGATGCTGTGAGAGATTAAAATGATCTAGAAAAGAAGAAAAAGAGAAATGTCCTCGATTAAACTTTTGACTAGTGTCCTATATTTAGCCTATATGAAATATAAAATATTGACTTTATTTCCTGACGTCAGTTGCTGTGCTCCGTTTGATTGACAGGCGGTTAATATTTGAGCGCGAATGCGGGTTCGCGCCTAAATGATCACAGACACTTAATTAAGTAATTAATTAAATAATTCCGCCAAGGCCCGTCGTGATGAGGATTTAATGTAAGCGCAGTCGTTTATGTCTAAAGTGAACTTTAAACAGTGGGACAAAAAGTGTATTTGTATCAAAATGTCAGACTTGAAGTGTACATGTGAATTGAGCGTGTCTGGCTATATCATATAAAGACCATTAATCAAACAACAATAACACAGAAACGAGAAAACCACACTACTCTTGACTGAATAACTCGAGGAGCTTTAAAAGTATTAATGTAACAGAATAAAACTGATATTTTTTTTTACAAATAGTTTGTTGTAAATAATACTGACACCCGATGTAGAGAATGTGTTAATTGGTATAATATATTACCAGGAAAGTACAGATGATTTATACATTTGAAAATAATTTATAATTATGCTATTGTTTATACAGCAATACTTCAGCAGAATATTCAGCTGTCACAAACTTCAGAGCATTGTGCATCATGCATGAGAATGAGAGCGACTATTTCTGGGCTTTAAAGATACAAGAACTAAATCAATGTGGAACATTGTATCTCAAAAGGAGGAAACTGTGATGTCATCATTTATTCACCCTCATGTCAGCCCAGATGTGTGTGACTTTCATTCTGCAGAACACAAATGAAGATTTTTACAAGAATATTTCAGCTCTGTAGGTCCATACAATGCAAGTGAATGGTGAACAGAACTTTAAAGCTCCAAAAAGCACATAAAAGCAGCATAAAAGTAATCCATACAACTCCTGTGGTTTAATCCATGTCTTCAGAACAGGTATGACAGGTGTGGGTGAGAAACAGATCAATATTTAAGTCATTTTTTGTTATGAATTCTTCTCT
This sequence comes from Moxostoma hubbsi, assembly GCA_032164185.1. Taxonomy (NCBI): domain Eukaryota; kingdom Metazoa; phylum Chordata; class Actinopteri; order Cypriniformes; family Catostomidae; genus Moxostoma; species Moxostoma hubbsi. The sequence goes on from JAVLUX010000051.1 coordinate 1,351,677, forward strand.
CTGCCCAGTAAATGGCGATATGCATGAAGAATGTGAATCACCAAAAACACAAGAAGAACAATGTGAAATTTAATGTGGAGATTCACTGAGCAGGGAGGAGAATATTAGTAAAAAAGAATTAAACATTGATCTGTTTCACTGTCATATTGCTTCTGAAGACATGGATTAAACCACTGGAGTCACATGATTTAGGCTACTTTTATTCTGATTTCTTCAATATTTTAGCACTGATTCACTTTCATTGTTTGTGTAACGGGTAAAAGAAATTTGTAATGAATTATGCCAAAATATTTATTCATGTTGTAGAATAGTCCTAAAAATGTTCGTTAGAAACAATGTGTTATGTATAATGTAAATTAAGTGCATCTAAAAGAGGGGGATATGGGGACACCTACAGGCGACTAGGGTGAACTATGAGTAGAGCCGGCCATTTTCTCTTCAGTTTTATGCAAGCTGTTGAGGAGAATGGTAGGTGGAAAATCTCTCTCCGGTCGAACAGATATAAAATGTTGTCAGGGATGTTTTTATTTATATTTTAAGGTCAGAATTGTTCTTTTAAAAGTATTTTATTTCATATTTGAGTCATAAGAGACATGGAGTTGATGAATAATTTATTTTATACCGAAACCCATTGTAGAGCACATGGTATCCGTTGTATTTTTTGTTGTTTATTTTTGCATAACTTGTATTGTAACTTCATATTTATTTTTGACAGTTTCATGACCGGATGAGCTGTGTTTTATGTCTGTTTGGTGTCATTTCACATATTCTCAGATGTGCCCAGTAAACGTGATGATTGAGCTCAGCATACGTCTTCATGTGGTCCTTTCTGGAAGGGTTGGAGAAAGAACTAAAAGGGGGTTACAATGGTGCCGTGACTCCCGTTTGTGATCAACACAAAGCCGATCTCCGGAAAGACGACAACGAGGCCTACAGCGGAGAGCAGCGAGGACGTAGTGCACTTCATCCGGTCAAGTGGACTGCGGTTGCCAGATTCTCTGGTTAAAGACTTTTTTTTTCTTTCTTTTTTCTTCGAGGGACTTTCGGAAGGGAAAATAAATTAAGTTGGACTGCAGATAAGTGAAGTGCTTAAACAACAGTTTTGTTTGATTAATCTGACTTTTGAGTTTAGTTTTTGAATATTCTGAGTATTTTACATTTGTAAAAATGGCTGAGGGTGGCGCAGACAATTCTTTTTTTGGGATTGGACGGGGTAAATACCTGATGCGATTTTCTGACACCAAGCCAGAGTCGGGTGAATTCGGTTATAGGACTCATGTTCCTGATGGTGCTAAGGGAAATTATAGGACTCATGATGTAAACAAAACTTTCCCTATTACTTCTACCCCAAAACCATATGTGGCAGCGGGGGCGTGGTCAAGCGCCCGTTCGGAGAGAGGGAGCGGTAAGGGCGCTTGCACCTGAGCTAAAATATGTCTAACACCTGTCTCTAATTTCAGTAAGCACGGGGAGAGCGGCATATAAGAGCCACAACAACGCCAGTGGGGAGGGCAGTCTAGCGTTGCCAACCGAAGCCCAAAGAGTTTGTTTATAGAGAGAGAGAGAGATCGTTCCTGTGTTCATTATAAACAATTTATGTTCAGTGTTGTACTTTTTGTTTTGGAAATTAAAACCCATACCTTTGAGTTCACCCTCCTGTTATCGTGTCCTGCTTCCCCTGTCCAGTCCAGTGAAGTGCCACACCATGCAATGTGGAAAGTTCTAGTGATCTAGATGTCGGCGAATTGGGTGCTTTAGTTAAAGAATTGGGCAGACAGATTGGTGACTCAGTAACGGCCAAACTTTTGTCAGGGGGTGAATTTGCCAGAACCAATAATGGTAACAACAACACAGACTCTCAATGTGCTAATCTTGATTTGTCACAGTTGAATGTTATTCTGAAATCAGATGAAAAAGACCCGCCAGTGTTTAGGGGGGATGGTTTAGGCAGATGTGACATTCAAGAATGGATTGATATGATGCAAGTTTACCTGAAAAAGAGAAATGTCAAAATTACTGAACAGGCTAATGAGATTGTTAGTCATCTAATGGGCAGGGCCAAAGATATTGTGAAAGTAGCCCTACGCAGCAACCCTGATCTTGACTGCACAAATCACCCTGAGATTATTTACAGCATACTCAAGCAACATTTCAGTGAAGTGTCCTACTCTAGCATGCCACTCGCAGACTTTTACAGTACATTGCCTAAACAAGGCGAAAATCCTTTTGACTACTGGCTTCGCCTTAATAAGGCAGCAGATATAGCTGACGAGTGTCTCAGGGGGCAGGGCAGAAGAATGGACAATTTAAATTCTGAAGTTGCAATGATGTTTGTGAGAAATTGCCCAGACCCTGATTTAGCACGCACTTTCAAAGTACGGCCACTAGAATGCTGGTCTGCGAAAGATGTTCAGGAGCTTTTAGACAGTTTCCAATGTGAGCTTAAGCTAAGACCGAACCCAAACACCAACCCAGTCTGCCATAATACACAAACGACCATACAGAGCTGTGGAAATTCTAATGTTGTTTCTGAGTCTGCATTAATGTGTCTGAAGCAGGGGATCAACGGGTCTGGTGAATCTAAGCATGATGCGAAGGATCAATCTGGTCTGAATCGGATGGCTGACATGCTAGCTCAGTTGATCGAAGTCTTGAAGACAAAGGAGAAGAGTAAACCTGGGTATGAGTCTTCTGGGAGAGTAAACAGAAGGAACGCAGCTGGACCAAGGAACTGTAGGATTTGTGGCGACACAACGCATACTACATTCGACCACTGCAGATCTGATAATTTGTGTTTTAGATGTCATGGCGCTGGTCACTCAAAACGTGACTGTACAGCGAAATTCCCAAATTCAGCCTATACACCAACATCGCCTAATAGTCAGGGAAACTGACACGCCCACATTCGGAGAGGGGGTGTGTGGGTGACCTTGAAAATTCCCTCAAGGCGGATACAGATTTCGAAGCTTTGTTCAGCTCCTTTAAGAATATATGTCCTGATTCCCAGAAAGTTGTGTTTCAAAACATACAACGTGTTGAATGCTCAGATACACTCTTCTACACATCCGTTCATATTAATGATTCTCTCACCGTGAGTGCAATGTTGGACACCGGCTCTATGGCCTGTACATTAAATGATTCAGTCATCAGTAAACTGAGGGAACATGGTGCTTTGTATAATGTTAATGAAGAAGATACAGACATCGTCTTAGTTGGGTGCGGCAGCAAACGAGTATTCCCAAAGTGCATGCTTGAGCTTAACCTGGACGTTTACGGCTGTAACCTTATTGTCCCATGTCTCGTTGTTCCAGGCCAGGGTGATGATCTCATTTTGGGGACAAACGTCATCAAACATCTTGTCCACAGGCTGAAAGATTCTGACAGATATTGGGAATTGATAACTACGCCCAGTGAAACTAATCTAAAAAGCAACGAGTTCTTGTCAATGATGGCGGGTGTATGTCGATGGAGGGGCGAATCGATTCCTGATGTTGTTGGTACAGTTAAACTTCAACGTGAAGTTACACTTTCGCCAGGCCAAGAGCATCTTGTATGGGGTAAACTCCCCATTAAGTCCTGTAGCCAACCGGGAAGTACCGTTATGGTGGAACCATCTAGACTCCGTTCTGCCTCCAGGAATGTCCTAGTGTGTCGTGTTGTCACTCCGCTTTGGGGTGACGGCTGGATTCCCCTTAAGCTGATCAACCCTAGCGATAAACCAGTAACGGTGAGGCGAAACACCAAAGTGGCTGACGTTTACCCCTGTATTGCATTGGAGGATGTGTGCGAAACTAAGCTTGAGCTTCCACTTCGTTCAAGCATTCAGCAGTCAGCTGCTGAGTCGGATAATTCTGATACGCTGACCGACAGGTTGCGAAAGTGTGGATTGGGGTCTGTTGATTTGGAGAATTGCGAAGTTTCTAAATTGTGGAAGGCGAAACTGTGTGACTTACTGCTAGAGTATGAGTCTATCTTTTCCAGACATTCTCTCGATTGCGGTGAAGTCAAGGACTTTGTACACAGAATCCATCTGTTCGACGAAAGGCCCTTTCGCTTACCATATAGACGAGTTCCCCCTTCACAATACCAGAAGTTACGTGTTGCTTTGAACGAGATGGAGGAGAGGGGTATAATTCGTAAGTCAGTTAGCGAATTCGCATCACCTCTGGTTCTGTGCTGGAAAAAAGATGGCGATCTTCGCATATGCACTGATTTTCGCTGGCTTAATGCGCGAACAGTGAAAGATGCGCACCCCTTACTCCATCAAGAAGATTGTCTTGCAGCGCTGGGTGGCAATTCGTTCTTTAGCACAATGGATTTGACCTCCAGGATTTTATAATATCCCTTTACATGAGGATGACAAAAAATATACAGCGTTCACAACACCAGTGGGGTTGCACGAATACAATAGGCTCCCACAAGGCCTCTGTAACTCGCCCGCAAGCTTTATGCATATGATGAATTTTTTCAGAATTTTTTGTCACTGTTGTGCTACCTGGATGATTTAATGGTCTTCGCGCCTAATGAAGAAGTTGCATTGCAGAGGCTTGAAACTGTTTTCGGAATGCTGAAAAAGCACAACTTGAAACTATCGCCGAAGAAATGCCACTTCTTAAGACGCTCTGTGAAATTCCTGGGTCATTTGATTTCAGAAGGAGGTGTGTCTACGGACCCCGGAAAAGTTGAAGCAATTACTAAAATTACAGGTGAAACTCGAAAAATTAGAATATCGTGCAAAAGTTCATTAATTTCAGTAATTCAACTTAAAAGGTGAAACTAATATATTATATAGACTCATTACAAGCAAAGTAAGATATTTCAAGCCTTTATTTGATATAATTTTTATGATTATGGCTTACAGCTTATGAAAACCCCAAATTCAGAATCTCAGAAAATTAGAATATTACATGAAATCAATAAAAAAAAAGGATTTTAAATACAGAAATGTCGGCCCTCTGAAAAGTATAATCATGCATATGTACTCAGTACTTGGTTTGGGCCCCTTTTGCATTAATTACTGCCTCAATGCGGCGTGGCATGGATGCTATCAGCCTGTGGCACTGCTGAGGTGTTATGGAAGACCAAGATGCTTCAATAGCGGCCTTCAGCTCTTCTGCATTGTTTGGTCTCATGTCTCTCATCTTTCTCTTGGCAATGCCCCATAGATTCTCTATGGGGTTCAGGTCAGGCGAGTTTGCTGGCCAATCAAGCACAGTAATACCATGGTCATTGAACCAGGTTTTGGTACTTTTGGCAGTGTGGGCAGGTGCCAAGTCCTGCTGGAAAATGAAGTCAGCATCTCCATAAAGCTTGTCTGCTGAAGGAAGCATGAAGTGCTCTAAAATGTCCCGGTAGACGGCTGCGTTGACTCTGGACTTAATAAAGCACAGTGGACCAACACCAGCCGATGACATGGCTCCCCAAACCAACACAGATTGTGGAAACTTCACACTGGACTTCAAGCATCTTGGATTGTGTGCCTCTCCATTCTTCCTCCAGATTCTGGGACCTTGGTTTCCAAATGAGATGCAAAATTTGCTCTCAAATTTGGAATTTGAGAGCACTTGAGACGCTTCTGACGTTGTTTGTTGTTCAGGAGCGGCTTGACAAGAGGAATACGACATTTGAAGCCCATGTCCAGGACCCGTATGTGTGTGGTGGCTCTTGATGCAGTAACTCCAGCCTCAGTCCACTCCTTGTGAAACTCCCCCACACATTTGAATGGCCTTTTCCTGACAATCCTCTCCAGGCTACGGTCATCCCTGCTGCTGGTGCACCTTTTTCTTCCACACTTTTCCCTTCCACTTAACTTTCTATTAATGTGCTTTGATACAGCACTTTGAGAACATCCAACTTCTTTTGCAATTACCTTTTGAGGCTTTCCCTCCTTGTGGAAGGTGTCAATGATGGTTTTCTGCACAACTGTCAGGTCAGCAGTCTTCCCCATGATTGTGAATTCAACTGAACCAGACTGAGAGACCATTTAAAGGCTCAGGAACCCTTTGCAGGTGTTTTGGATTAATTAGCTGTTTAGAGTGTGACACTTTGAGCCTACAATACTGAACCTTTTCACAATATTCTAATTTTCTGAGATTCTGAATTTGGGGTTTTCATAAGCTGTAAGCCATAATCATAAAAAATATATCAAATAAAGGCTTGAAATATCTTACTTTGCTTGTAATGAGTCTATATAATATATTAGTTTCACCTTTTAAGTTGAATTTCTGAAATTAATGAACTTTTGCACGATATTCTAATTTTTCGAGTTTCACCTGTACTTCTGCGGATTTGATGTGCCCAGATGGTGTCACCCCATCGGTTAAGAAAATCCAGTCTTTTCTTGGCCTTGTTATGTGGTACCAACGCTTCATTGAGAATTGTTCGTCCCTAGCACGACCACTTTTTGCTCTAACTAGTGGTATTATGAAAGCTAGAGGTGTTGGCTGCAGAGGGGTCACAACGTCCAGAAAACTCACCAGTGATGACTGGTCTCCAGCTTGTGAGGCAGCTTTGTCAGCATTAAAGGAAGCCCTCCTGTCCAATGTTGTCCTTGCGCATCCTGACTTTTCCAGACCCTTTATTCTTGCTACTGACGCTTCGTCCGAGGGATTGGGTGCCGTGCTTTCGCAACTGAGTCTTGGAGAAAGCAGGGCTCGACCCATTGCATTTGCGAGTAAGTCATTGTCCAGAGCGCAATCCAGATATCCGGCACACCGTCTTGAGTTCCTTGCTCTCAAGTGGGCTGTATGTGATAAATTTAGCCACTGGCTAAAAGGACATCAGTTCACAGCTTGGACAGATAACAATCCCCTAACACATATCTTGACCAAACCTAGGCTCGACGCCTGTGAACAAAGATGGGTGGCTAAACTTGCTGCCTTTGAGTTTGACATCAAATATGTTCCGGGGCCGAAGAACTCAATAGCTGACGCATTGAGCAGGCAACCTTTTGCAGACGGTCATGTTAGTCACCGCATAGTGAGGGAACCCTACGACAAGTTGGTAGCGGAGTCAAGAAATCACACTTGTGCTACTGTACAGGATGTTTTCCGGTTGTCCAATGCCAATCAGCAAGTGTTTGACAGTGCAAAGGGCCCAGTGGGCGTTTGCGAGCAGTCGAGTGTTAATTCGGATGATGTGCCCGGGAGCTTTTCGAGTGCTGAAGTGGCTGCTGTCTTTTCTAATCACCTTTCTTGGGATGAAAACACACGGAAATGGGCCACTCCTCTGGCTGGACTTGTCCAACAGATCGCAGATGTTGGGTTTGATGCCCTTCCTTATTACTCACGTCAAGAGCTGAGAGACAAACAGATTGAGGATGAACATTTGCAGAGAGTGATATACTACGTTGACAGAAAACGCAGGCCTTCAAGACGTGAGCGCATGGGGGACCCCAGCGCTGTACGTAAGTTTATGAAACAGTGGGAGAAGCTATTATTGAACGATGGTGTCTTGTATCGTGTTTCAAAAGATCCCTTAACACGCCACCGAAGATTTCAGTACGTGGTACCTTCTTCCCTGAAAGGTGACATGCTGAAAGGGTGTCACAATGAGGCTGGACACCAGGGCCAGTATCGCACTTTCCAACTGTCTCGTCAACGTTTCTACTGGACAGACATGGAACGTGATGTTCGCGACTAAGTGAAAGTATGTGGTCGTTGTGTGCTAGCAAAGACACCAGAGCCAGAGGGTCGAGCTCTCTTGGAGAGTGTCAGGACTTCTGCTCCTCTTGAGTTAGTCTGCATTGATTTCTGGATGGCAGAAGATTCTCAAAATAGGTCGGTTGATGTTCTAGTGGTCACTGACCATTTTACTAAGCTGGCCCATGCTTTTCGCTGCCCAGACCAGTCAGCTAAGTCAGTGGCGAAGCAGCTCTGGGATAATTATTTCTGTTACTATGGTTTCCCAGAACGCATTCATTCCGATCAGGGTGCGAATTTCTGTAGTGAGCTTATTGGGCAGTTGCTTGAGTTTTCTGGTGTTAAGAAGTCACAAACAACACCATATCATCCAATGGGCAACGGAATCACAGAAAGATTTAATCGAACATTGGGAAACATGATCAGAGCCCTAGAACCACGCCCAAAGCAAGATTGGCCTCGAATGCTCCATACATTAACATTTGTGTACAATTGCACTGTGCACAAGACTACGGGGTTTCCTCCCTTCTATCTAATGTTCGGTCGTACCCCAAGACTGCCAATTGATGTTGTTTTCAAGAGTGTACTGTGGGATGATATGAATAACTCTCTTCCCAAGTATGTAGAGTCTCTGAGTAGGGATTTGAAGGATGCTCTTGCTGTTGCGGAGGCTAACACATCTAAGGAACAGTCTCATCAAGCCCACATGTACAATCGAAAAAGTAAGGGAGTGAGAATTGAAGTTGGCGACAGGGTCCTATTAGCCAATAAAAGTGCACGTGGCAAGCGCAAACTTTCAGACAAGTGGGAAAATGTAGTATATACTGTGGTTGATTGTGATCCTAAGACTCACATTTTCAAGGTTAAGCACCCTGTATCTGGTCAGCTAAAGGTGGTACACAGAAACCTTCTTTTGTGTGTGAATTTCCTCCCTTTGAGTGATACTGTAGGGAAAAATGATGACGAGAGTGTGTTTTCTGTAGATGATGGGGCATCTGATAATTGTTCTGTATCTTCTGATGATTCAATGTCTGATGATGAAGGCCCAGTTGTGGCTGACGGTGATCAACAGATAATTGAGTCCTACGATGCTCACGACTCAGCTGAGGTTGTTGATGTTCCATTGCAAAGTGTGGTTCCTGGAAATGATTCTCCAGACAGCCAGGCCTTTCAGGAAAGTTCTGAGAACAGTAGTGCCTGTAATCTTAATCATGATATTGATGATGCAGTAGACAGTACTGAGTTACAGGGTCGTAGGTCAAAGTTTGGCAGATTGTTTAAACCAGTGAATCGCCTTATCTCTTCGATGAATCAGCACACTTTGTTTCATAATAGAAAGCAAATTCTGAGTAAATGGTCCGTTTCGGTCTTTAGTCTGAAATAATGAAATGTTACATGCAATGTATTGTGTTCATCTGTGTGTGAATAGGAATTGCTAAAGTGAAGTGTAAGAGGCACTTCATTTGGGTCATGATCAAGGAAAAGTGATATGCGCAGCACTTTTTCCTGTCAGTTCTTTATATGAACAGTTGTAACTGATCAAAAGCAATATGCTAAGTGTGGCAATTCTTGTTTATTTCTGTGTTTTCAGAAGGAAAAAAAAGAAATGAAAAGAGTAAATCGATTTTGGTTGTTTTGTTTTTTTGGTTACCATATTTTGGCAAATTCAGTGGGGGAGAATGTAACGGGTAAAAGAAATTTGTAATGAATTATGTCAAAATATTTCTTCATGTTGTAGAATAGTCCTAAAAATGTTCGTTAGAAACAATGTGTTATGTATAATGTAAATTAAGTGCATCTAAAAGAGGGGGATATGGGGACACCTACAGGCGACTAGGGTGAACTATGAGTAGAGCCGGCCATTTTCTCTTCAGTTTTATGCAAGCTGTTGAGGAGAATGGTAGGTGGAAAATCTCTCTCCGGTCGAACAGATATAAAATGTTGTCAGGGATGTTTTTATTTATATTTTAAGGTCAGAATTGTTCTTTTAAAAGTATTTTATTTCATATTTGAGTCATAAGAGACATGGAGTTGATGAATAATTTATTTTATACCGAAACCCATTGTAGAGCACATGGTATCCGTTGTATTTTTTGTTGTTTATTTTTGCATAACTTGTATTGTAACTTCATATTTATTTTTGACAGTTTCATGACCGGATGAGCTGTGTTTTATGTCTGTTTGGTGTCATTTCACATATTCACAGGTATAATGTACTAATGTTTATATGATGTTACGTTTTCTGTGTTCAAGAAAAAAAAGAAACTGAGCTTTTGATTACAGAAAAAAACGTGATTTATTGTTTATTGAATAGGCAAAAAGTTTTATGCAAGCTGTTGAGGAGAATGTTTCATGACCGGATGAGCAGTGTTTTATGTCTGTTTGGTGTCATTTCACATATTCTCAGATGTGCCCAGTAAACGTGATGATTGAGCTCAGCATACGTCTTCGTGTGGTCCTTTCTGGAAGGGTTGGAGAAAGAACTAAAAGGGGGTTACATTTGGACCAAAAGATCTGAGATATTCTTCTAAAAATCCTCATTTGTGTTCTGCGGAAGAAGAAAGTCGTACACATCCAGGGTGGCATGAGGGTGAATAAATGATGAGAGAATCTTCATTTTTGGGTGAATTATTCCTTTATGAGCGTGATGTAGCCCCTGTACCAAACCACTTTTCCCATGCCCGCTCTCCCTCCTCTATTGTGCAGGACATGACGTGCCTGTCCTGCTTATTTTGCATTGTTTGAACATGTTTTATGCACAATGTTGTTCAAATTATATTCAGAATATGCTTATATCATGTCCTTTTGTTTTAAAAAAAAATATCTAAACAAGCAATGCATGAAAACCAAAAAGAACAGAATGAAAGCATTTAAGCAAAGTGAAGAAACAGAATGAAGAAGACTGATGCAGTAAACATACAGGACGAATGTAACACTTGACATACAATAGTTTTTATATTGTATCTTAATTTTTTGTTGTTGATAAAAACAAGCACATGCTCAGTAACCTTTGCTCATTTATACACACCAGTTTAAATGATGGGACGTCCCTCCGCTAGCAAAGTCTTTCTCAGATGTGCCATGTTTGTTGTTACAGAAGCGTTGCAGGGATGATGTTGCTATGGTGACGCTGCTTTCTGACGAGCTGCACCTATACGAGAGTAGTGTACAACACTTATCCAGTACATTTAAACAGGAACCCAGCGGTCTCACAGTAAGCCACATTCTCACAATAACCCACGTTTCTGGTGTCCATCTGAAGGTACTGACAGAACCGTTTGCTCAACAAATGTTCAACTTGTGTCCGCACTCAACAGCGCCACCCAGTGCACTCTGATATAACTGCCCGTTTTAGTTTGTGTGTTCAGGATAACATGCGTCTCACGATATATGGCCAGCAATTCTAATAGTATTTCTACTATTCTAATAATTATTGCATAATGAATATTCAAATATTTGAGTACTCGTGCACATCTCTAGTGTTTCTCTTAGATAAGTGATGTATTTTAAAAGTTGGCATACAGTGTTCATTATAATGGGGCACAGGTTTGCAACTCAACACTCACTACTCATGAGTACTTTATATGAGCTACTCTTTTACTCTTACTTGAGTAGTTTTTAGGACAGCTACTTTTACTCTACTCATACTATATCTTCTGGGAAGTAACAGTACCTCTACTTGAGTTGGATATTTCAGTACTCTTTCCACCCTTGCGTCTGTGTATTACTGATTGATGATAATAAAGTGCAAAAATGAGCAGTGTCCATATTTTGGCAGCAGCCACAGGAACCACACGAGTGAGAGGCACAGGCAATGGGGACATTTTGCGTAAAAAAAGACAAATAAAATAAAAATAACTAAATGACTCCAGGACAATCATTATTATATTATGGTAGAAATGTCTCATTCACTAACCATATAAAGTACTTGGCAGATGCTTTTTCTAAATGACTTATGTAAGGGAAATAATGCATATCTGAGGTGATACTGCAGCCATGACAGGGTAAGCCTGTAGGGCTCTCTGAATAAACTGAAATAACTTGGCAAAGTGAAATTGAACCCTTATGTGGTCAAGACCTGCAACTACTTCATAGCCGTGCCTTAGAACGTCCATCAACCAATCAGAATCAAGCAACAGCTGTGGTATAAAAACCTTTCCAAAATACTGCCTTAATATAATGCAGTCATTTTTATTACTGCAGAAATGTAAAACTCCTCCATCTCAAACTCTGCCTCCACCTCCTCCTCTTCTTCACCCCTCCTCCGCTGCCACATTCTCTGTGTCAAACTATGCCTCCTCTTCAATCCTCCTCTTCACCCTTCCTCTGTCGCTGCCTTCTCCGCCTCCTCTTTACCCCTCCTCCTCTGCCCCCTGAAACTCCGCCTCCTCCTGCTCTTTACCCCTCCTCCTCTGGCCCCCTCAAACTCCGCCTCCTCTTTTCACCGCTCCTCCGCCTCCTCCTGCTCTTTACCCCTCCTCTGCCCCCTCAAACTCCGCCTCCTCCTGCTCTTTACCCCTCCTCCTCTGCCCCCTCAAACTCCGCCTCCTCCTGCTCTGCGAATTCTCTGCCTCCTCTAGTAGATGTGAAAAAAATATAAGTTTAAACAAGACTAAAAAAAATTATTTGTTTAAAAAAAATATATGTATATGTGTGTGTGTGTGTGTGTGTGTGTGTGTGTGTGTGTGTGTGTAAAAGTGTTCTTCAATCTCATTAAGCTCATTTAATGTTCATGTTTTTATTTTTTGAGCAGATTTTTATACTCCAGATGTTAGTGTATACATCTCCTGATACTGTTTGTAAACGATTGAGTTTTAATGCAAATGATTTGCACGTAACAGAGTTCATACTCTATGAAACACGGCTGACGTTTAAAATCACATTTTTGGATATTACTGTAAAATTTCACTCTGTGCTTTTCTCTGTGAACTCATTTGAGCGACTGCGAGTACAAATATATCTGCCACATTTCTTAAACAGAGTCGATTCATCATCGTCTGTGAGCGGCGGACTGATGTGAACCACGAGTGCAGATTTGCAGAGGTCACCGGCTCTACTGCACCAAACACTAGGAAATATATCTGACATTTATCACCATTACACTCAATCTGTACTTGCACCGTTTGTTTTACATGCGGCTGTAGATCTCATCAGTGCTTCTACACTGGCGTGTCTCAGGTGTTCTGATCAGGACTCCGATTGCAGGAAACACAATGATAAATACTCACAATTAAATACAAATGACTGTATAATGCACTTTTACATGAAAAACATCAAGAGGACATTAAACACCATTTGACTCCCAGTGAGGAGAATCTTGGTCTAGACGAGATTACCCACAACCCCCTGCTCTCTCAAGCGCATCTGTAATGAGATGCAGTTAAACACATGTCCTCATGAGATTGAAATAAAGCTGTAATGTAATTCTGTGTTACCGTACACACACAGTCGCAGAGGGGAAATATGACTTCAATCACTGCTCTTGTGTGAGTAATGAGAGGCATGTGAAGATGTTTTGGTGAATAATCAATGTGATGAGCGCTTGATTGTGTTTCTGCCTACAGGGAAATGACAGATGTACACACAAACATGCAGGAGGAGACGGTTTTACAGTAACACACGTGACACTGCGGATCCCTGTTTGATTTATTTGCACACTGTTTAACAGGTCTCATTAATAATTGTTTTAGTTCATTATCACCATTAATATAATAATGATGATGATGATGATATTTAGTCGAAAAGCAGGTGTGACTGAATCCGTGCTTCTCAACTGGTTTTGCTTTATGATCCAGATTTGACATTAACACAACACAAACTTTTTAATCATATTAAAGTAATAAAATTGCCCGCATTGAAATTTATTAATATAAGACCCAAGAACATGCAAAATAATCATGACGGACAAAATGGGAAACTGTCTCTGGAATATTGTAATATTGAGTAATTCCCAGAATCTCATGAATCATTTTTATTCTTATTTAGTTTTTCAGTAAAAATTGAAAACAAGACGGAAAAGTCACATCATAACTAATCAAATAGTTTTCATTTAAACGTACTGCGTTTTATAATATGATTTTTAAAATGAAATAATGATGAAATAATGAGTACGGTCAGAAAAACGCATTTGTGCATGAAACTCCTTCCTTACGCTACGGATCCGAATCTGCCGTTGCTGTTGAAAACAAATGATGCGTCCAAAACAAATAGTGTCACGACTTGTGCTGTTTCGAACAAGTCACTGCATAAACGAGGATGGATTGATGTGTGTGTCTGTCTGCATGTGTGTGCGCACGTGCGTGTCTGTCTGCGTGTGTGTGTGTGTGTGTGTGTGTGTGTGTGCGCGTGCGCATGCGTGTGTGTGAGGGAGAGAGAGAGAGTTTTCTCAGTGGAAAATAGACGTTCAAGCGGGGTATACTTCTATTTCGTGGTAGCGTGTGTGCAAGAGTCGATCACTATAGAAACAGCGATGTCCTCCGCCATTTTAAACAGTGTGTATACAATGTGGAAACTCCGATTAAAGGTAAGCGCTTAAGTTCTGTAATAAACAAGTCTTTTGTGTCTCTCAGCATGAGCCTTAATCCTGAGGTTGTCCGTTTAAAGCCGCTTAAAGCTATGTCCTAGCCCATGTGAACAATGACTAACGGATTCACTTTACGTCACCAACTGGCTCATCTTACACACAATGATCTTTTGCCGCCACCTGCTGGATAACATGTGTAATGTCAAAAATAAAGCCAGTAACTCCTTACAGATGCACTTTAGTGTAGAACAACATGAACACAAGCGGCGTGCTGATGATGTCACACCATCAATGCTCATGGAACATCTCTCGTCCAATCAGATTCCAGGACCGGATCTAACTGTGGTATATTAATGATGACACGACAAACAGCATCATGTACACACTCGAGTGTGCTGGTTTGTGTCTTTACACGGCGAGAGTTTTTTGTCTTTCAGACAAAGTCACCAGAACTTTCTGTTTACTTTCTTTAAAATATATTTTCTTCTTTGTCAACAGTGTAACAAATGAACAGAGGTCTTATTTCATCTGATTAATATTCAATATCTCATTTTCTTGTGAGGGTCACAGAGGTCCAGATGCTCATGAATAATGAGAATTAAAGATCCGTGAACTTTATTAATTACAAGTTTGAAATCCTTTCGTGCTTTACAAGGTTATTGTGTGTTTATGTTTACCGCTCGGACAGACCTGTCACACAGAGATGTGTTTACTCTCCAGCTGGACACACACACCTGTTTCCTGTGGAGATGATGTTGTGTAACACAGGCAGCTGCTCCAGGAAATTTATACATTTCTGGCCCTCATTGACCCTCTGTTTGACCTTTAAACTCTGACCTTTGCATACCTTCAAGCATTTGATTAGATTTTGTGTGTGTGTGTGTGTGAGTGAGTGTTGTGTGTGTGTGTGTGTGTGTGTGTGAGTGAGTGAGTGAGAGTCAGCGTGTCTGTGTGTGTGTGCGTGTATGTAGATGAGATGTTTGCCATGACACATGCTGCTGATCACACTGAAGAATCTCAGATAATTTAAGGCATCTCTGTGATGAAACGCTGCTGTGAATCTGAGCCGCTTTGGACGTGCTGCTTAATTTATATTAATTACAAGAGAGACACGGTAACGCTGTTATTGGACATCTGCACGTGAACAAGAGTTAAAGACGTGCATTTATATAAAGCAGCTTGTTTCAGACCTTTATTGTGAAATAATAATAATAATAATAATAATAATAATAATAATAATAGAGTATAATGTGCTTATGTTGATGTTTTATCAGATGGCTCTGAGACACAGAAAATTGGATCGTTCCTGATATTCAGTACATTCACATGTCCCGTCAAATACATCTTTTTGTATTCAATAAAAAAAACACAATTTAAATGATGGAACTCATTCGTTTGTCACAATATCACATTGAACTGAAAGGGGTGAATATTGAATCCTTTCTCTACTATGGTTTGAGTGAATGTTGTGACAACTGTCAGAGGGTGAGGCGAGACAAAGGGACCCAAACGCAGAGAAACAATCAATGACTTTATTAACAACAGTGTTTGTAAACCAGGACAGGCACCCGGCACGGGCTGCAGTGATGAGTCAAAGGCTATAGCCGCTCAGCGGCCATTGTGGAAGTCAGGTGCAATCCGAAGAGAGTCCGCTGTAGCTGGTGTGGTGGGAAGCAAATATCCCCCGACGCACGCGTGCAGAGACCGAGGAATCCTCCTCCAAAGGGAGCTGGGCAACAATACAGGTGAAGGTGAACAGGAAGGTAACCACACCTCTAGAGACCAATAAACATGAGCAATCTCCAACTAGACACGAGAGCACGGTGAACACTTGACAGCAAACATTCAACTGGCAGAGAAAGAGGGAAAACACAAGGAATAAGTTGGCAGTGCCAGCTTCACCTAACACATGAGGGAGAGAGAGAGAAACAAGTATGAGCTGGCACAAATGACGGAACAGTGATGCATAACATTCTAACGTTAAAACACAGACATTTAATCTAAACGTTTCTAGCAAAACTTGTTTTTCTTGGTAATATTGTTTTAATTGATAATCTCATCATTTATTCACCCTCATGCCATCCCAGATGTGACTTTCTCTCTTCTGCAGAAAACAAATGAGGATTTGTAGAAGAATATTTCAGCTCTGTTGGTCCACACAATACAAGTGTAAAGGGATTTAGACAAGGAGGCGGCGACAACCGGCTTGACAATATAAATAATAGTTTTAATATAAAACTGAACAAAAAGCCACAAACACACACACATGACGGTCAGCTGACTGTAAACGCTCTCTCTCTCCCGCACCACCGCCCGCAGTCGGCCTTTATCCCTCTCGGAGGCTTGATTAGCCCTATAATGGACCGGATGTGTAGAATCACAACCCGTCCTCCGCCCTGACACAACAAGTGAATTGTGACTAGAACATTGAAGCGCCAAAAATTACATAATTCAGCATAAAAGTAATCCATAAAACTCCAGTGGTTTAATCCATGTCTTCAGAAGTGATCTGATAGATGTGGGGGAGAAACATCAATATTTAAGTCCTTTTGTTTTACTATAAATCTACACCTACTGGGCAGGGAGGAGAATTTATAGTAAAAACCACATAAATCATATCACTTCTGAAGACATCGATTAAAAGTAATCGTATGGGGTGGTGGTGTAGTGGTCTAAAGCACATGACTGGTAATCAGAAGGTTGCTGGTTCGACCCCCACAGTCACACCACCATTGTGTCCTTGAGTAAGACACTTAACTCCAGGTTGCTCCGGGGGGATTGTCCCTGTAATAACTGCACTGTAAGTCACTTTGGATAAAAGCATCTGCCAAATGCATAAATGTAAATATAAATGTATGGATTACTTTTATGTGCTTTTTGGAGCTTCAATGTTCTGGTCACTATTCACTTTCATTGTAATGACCTACAGAGCTGAAATATTCTTCTAAAAATCTTCATTTGTGTTCTGCAGAAGAAAGTAAGTCACACGCATCTGGGATGGTATAAGGGTGAGGGGATGAGAATTTAAATTTTAGGGTCATCCATAAATTTACTGACATGATCCTCCAGTGACATTATTTTTGGTGTGAACCCAACAGGACAAACAGCAGTGAGTATTAGTATATAATAATTACAGAAATCTGTATGATAAAATCAGATTATCAGATGGCTAACTTTATTTCCACAGATTAAAACACTATATATATATATATATTGCTTCAGTATAACAGGACTGAAGTGTCTGACCTGAGATCAGCTGCAGTGACCGTCAGATTCATAGTGTCCTTACTGCCATCTGGTGATCAGATCTGAGAACAGCAGCTCATGAGTCATGTTCAAGTGTTTTGAAAACTAACAAAATAGAAAGTGTATTATGTAATAATATATTATGTAAGATTAAAGAAAAATTGGGAATATAGTTAGATACAAAAATAACACTGGAAATGGGACCAGAGTTTTAAAGGGGGACATTCATTATAACCACATGATCTCCATTCACACAGTAGAACCGCGCGATCTCCATTCACACAGTAGAACCGCGCGATCTCCATTCACACAGTAGAACCGCGCGATCTCCATTCACACAGTAGAACCGCGCGTTCTCCATTCACACAGTAGAACCGCGCGTTCTCCATTCACACAGTAGAACCGCGCGATCTCCATTCACACAGCGGAATCGCTCTTGGGAGCGCCGTTCATCTCTGATCTTTTGAGGAAAGGCCATAGAAAATTGGCAAGTGGAATTTGCATGCCATTCCTCCGGACATACGTGTATAAGAGGGAATATGCAGCCACTCATTCAGGTTTCGCACTGAGGAGCCGAGACAAGGTCCCGGTCATTTCAGCAGGTAGTTCAGAGTTGTGGCAGGAGGGACACAATGTCTCGTTCCCTCCATCAGGGAATCACGGCCGGCCGTGAGACAGGTGCCATCTGCTTCCTGTGGGAGGCTGTGGTGGAGCCGGTGTTGTCTCCGCAGGAGGACGCCCTTGGCGACGAGCATACAGGGTGTGGTATCTAGAGACGCACCAGGGCAGGATGTGTTGGATAGCCTCCGTCTGCTTCCTCACCGTCGAAAACTGCCGGGTAAAGTCTCTGATGGTGTTGCCGAACAGGCCAACCTGGGAGATGGGGGCGTCAAGGAAAGGAAGTCTGCCACTTTCGACTCGACCAGGTTGTCCTGAACCACCAAGGTGGACATCGCCTTCCCGAGAGACCGCGCCGTGACCTTCGTCGCCCGGAGAGTGAGATTGGTCGCCGAGCGCAGCTCCTACATCAATCCTGGGTCAGGACTACCCATGTGCAGATCTTTAAGTGCCTTGGCCTGGTGCACCTGCAGGAGTGCCATGGCATGCAGTGCTGAGGCTGCATGTCCAGCAGCACCATAGGCCTTAGCCGCCAGTGACGACGTAAGCCTACAGGCCCTGGGCGGGAGACTCGGACGGTTCCGCCAGGTGGTGGTGCTCCGGTGACACAAGTGCACCACAATCACCTGATCCACCTGAGGAATCGTCGCATACCCCCTTGCTGCCAAACTGTTGAGTGTAGTGAGAGCGGAGGAGTTTGCGAATCGGGTCCGGGCTGTAAAAGGCTGTATAAATTCCTCATGTATCTCTGGGAAGAAAGAAACCAATCGTGGAGCCACAAGGGTTTGGGGGGGAGCGGAGGGTTCCACCTGCCATCAGACGAGCTTGTGGCTTCATTCCAGAACTCGGGCGGGACGTAAGATTGTACTGGGAAATGGGAGGACCGTGTGGGGGGTTTCCTGATGGAGAAACTCCCATTGAAGTCCCCAGATCGCCCCCTGTGCTAACCAATTTCACCTCTTACCCGTAGGTAGAAGGACCGAGTCGGGGAGCTGCTGGGGTGGCATTCCCTCTTACAAAGGAAAGCTGCGACCGCAAGGTAGCTATGGTCATATTCTCGCAATGAGAACATGATCTATTCACGAATGCAGTCTCTGCGTGGGAAGCACCCAGACACGTGAGACAGCGATCGTGGCCATCAGAAGCGAAGAGATAACGACCGCAGCCAGGAATAACACACAAACGATAAGGCATCGTGAAAAAGATGCTTTCGTGAGTGCCACTCTTTCAGTATGGAAATATTCTCTTTTAGGAGAATAACCTGGAAAATCAGCTGTTTTACTGTTGGAGCACCCAGTGGTGATTCTCTACACAACACCAGTGCGAGAGGGGGAGAACCGCTGTAATGCACCATAGAATCCATCAGCTCGTAAGAGCAAGAGATGAAAATGGCTTGGCAGAGCAGTTTCAGCTCCGTGAAATACAACCACTCAGCTCTGAAGAAGAAATCTGACTCTGCATTTTACCTCCTTTTATATCCGTATGTCCAGGGGAGTGGCATGCAAATTCCAAAAGATTCTCAAAAGATCAGAGATTAATGGCACTCCCAAGAGCAACCGCTAGTGTCACTTCATCAACACAACATTGAGTGACAGAAGGGATCGAAAAGTGTTTGTCATTGTTCTGTGTATGTCCTTTATAGAGATGAGTATTTGATTACAATTTCAAGAATAACAACCCTTAAATAACATGAAATTAGACAAGAAGTCTGTTTTAGTAGATTGGCTAAACTTTAAAGTTTATTCTATGGAAGTGGTAATGTATGAAATAATAAATAGTAAAAATATTAAAGAAAATGTTTAATAAAAAAATAAGTATGAAGACAGAAAAGTGAGTAGTCAAATGGAATCGCTTTACAAGTCCATTTACTTGTATTTAATATTATTTTACTATTATAATTTACTCTAAGCTTCTGTACACATGCATTATCGAATTGGAATCAAATAGTGAGATGTATATGTGCATACGATGTGTTAACACACATGCGCTAGTATTTCTATTATAATGAATAACAGATTTGCTGAGATCCAGTTAATATCACATATAAAAGAGAAAATATTGTCTATTTATATGATATGTACAATGTACTGAGAAATGAACAGATAAACACAAAGTTTGACATGTTTTCACACGTACTTTTCATGACTGGTTTGTGATTTTATTGGACAATCTAAAAATATAATTTTGTATAGATTACATTCAAATATTTCAAAACAGAAAATGTATATTTATCATTGACATTTCTGACTGATCTGGTATTTCAGGAAACTGTAACTGTCTTCATGATGTTTACTGTAAACGTGTTGACATGACACACATGATAAATATGGCACACGTGGTACACACGATTCACATGACACACATACACTATACACATGGCACACACACACACTATACACATGGCACACACAATACACATGGCACGTATGAGACACATGGCACACACGATACACATGGCACGTATGAGACACATGGCACACACGATACACATGGCACGTATGAGACACATGGCACACACGATACACATGGCACGTATGAGACACATGGCACACACGCTGCTAACAGACATTTAGTTATATCAAAATAACTCTGAAAGTGGATTCAAAACGATCCAGACAAATAATTAAAAAAGCAAATCACATTTACATACAAATATATTTACAATTCAGCTGCACAACAAATACAGTACTAAAGTTTAAAGATGATTTTCAAACAATTCAAGTACTCGGTCGACTGACGGCACTCGCTCATTTCATCAGAGAGAGAGTTTCATGTTGTGTATTTTGGGCAGCGTGCTGATGTGACTGCACTTTTGTTCTGATGGGTCGTGCAGGATTCTCTCCAGCTCCTCTAAACACACACACACACCTCGACTCGACACCGCAGCCGCTTTAAACCTACAACAGACAAATAAAATCAGTGAGAGTTCACACATTTACAGACTGTTCTCGGTGTGTCCTCCAAAGGTTTACTGCTGTTATGCGGTCATGTGGTCTTCATACGCCATTGAAGAACGAATGTGTGTGACATCATTCAGAGCTAAATCTGACCATAAAGAAGGTGTTTTAGTTTCAGTGGTTCATAAAATAAACTCCTTGTTACTGCCATTGGTCCACGCCATCGGTGGGTGTGACCTGGAGCTCTGCCTTGAGGCCGATTATTATTATCGCATTATTATCGAAATTTACCAACTTCTGTACGATCGTTCACAAAGAGAACTTTTACAATAACGTGTCATGCGATTTATTTTGTTTAAGGAGACCACAAAAACAATCAATAAAACACTCTCAAGTGCAGCGAAAGCCGAATGAGACATTTTGAAGTTATTACATGTAGCATCCTCATATTTAAAGGTACTTCTCCTCCCACAGCATTGTGGCGGGTATCTGAAGTGCCTTGGCCTCGACGGTTTAAAACTTCTTTTTAGCTCTGAATGCAGAATGAACAAGAACTTCTCCGGAAGTCTATCGGGCCTTTACACAGAGACGTGTTTGCACCACCCGCACCACCCGACTACATGACAGCTTCTTCCCACAAGCAATAAGACTTTTGAACACATGATCTCTCACGATCAACAATCAGCACTGCACTTTATTAATCTTCATTCTGTCAATATATTCTCGCTCCCAATTCAGTTAGTGTATATATATATTTATACCCTTATCTAGTGTATGTGTATTCTACATTGTGTGTATTGTGTACATTTGTTATGTAAATTGTTGTGTAAGTATGTGTACATTTGTTATGTAAATTGTGTTGTGTAAATATGTTGTTATTGTAAAGTGGTGTATGTCTCGTCACTGTCATTACTGCAATGTTACTCGGAACTGCACACAAGAATTTCACCTACTGTTGCACTCGTGTACACAGTAGTGTGACAATAAAGTGATTTGATTTGATTTGATTGATTGATTTGTTTGTGTGTGTTCACCTGTGCAGTAGTTGTCGCGCTCTGCGGGCCGCGGGTCTGTGTTTGTGCAGTGCGGCGGTACAGAACTCCGCTAGCGTGTTGAAGCAGTGCTGCTGAAGTGTGTTGTGAATGCTCGTATCCCACTGCGGCAGCTCGCTGGTCAAACGACACGCTGACACAACAAACTCCAGTAGCATCTCCCATTCAGCGCTCTGTAGGAGCAAAACGCCTCCTTCACGACACGAACGCTGAAATACAAGACAAACAAGTCCAAGTTCAGCTGAAGGATGTAACAATTATTACAATGTTTAATTCTGCAGCACTAAACCAGTTAAACTGAAGTCACAATTTGCACATTTCTCCCAAAAAACGTTCATGAACACTAACCAACTCTATTTGACATCTGATTCACAAGTGTTATATTCAGTAAATGCTGAATTGCCATTGTTTTATTGCACTGCTGATGCTCGTTTCTGAAGTTTTCCCAACCGTTCTGGGCCTGGTGTCATTTTCATGACTTTTGACATATTAAAATACAATTGTTAAAGAAATTATAGAAATATATCTACATTTATCTGGTATAATACAGTTTTCTGGAAGTCTTCAAACTGACCCGCAAGTCCTCATTAGGAACTTTTTTAGAATCAAATGAAATGTTCATATTGCCGCTGTTTCAGGCCAAACACCTGAAATTGAGTTAAATTAAGCGTTTAAAGTCTAATATGGGTCTAATTGACCCAGAAGTGTTTTTGGGCGGTTAATGCATGATTAATCACATATTCAGCCGTTGCCTTGAGTTAAGAAGTTTATTAGGCATAAATTGTAAAGGATGAAACCATCTTTGACATTTCCTAAATTACAAACACTGTGTTCCTTTAGTTAAAACCTTTAATTCTGTGAACTTATTACATCATTTTATAACTGTCTTGTTTTTCTGTAAAAATATCTAAATATTCTTAAAACAAGATGAATTTGACAGAAGCAAAATTACACATGAGATTAATCAACAACAACAAAAATATATAAATACAAACATCTAGTAACGTTTATACTTGGAACAAGAAACACGATTTGCCAACGGAGTAAGAAACAAAACGAGTGTTTTTCTTCTTCCATTGGCGAATACATTTGTCTTGTTTTAAGCTTTCACCGCACCAAATTCTGTTCGATTTCTCTGAAGACTTAATATCTCATTTTGATTCAGGTAATGTATTCTTGATTTAGGGGAGTTTAGATCATTTAATCGCAATATAAATCAAAATAATGGAGTACCCCTGTGATCTGTATTAGTTAAGCACTAGTTACTTCGAGTCGTGCTGCAATCGTTGATTTCGGACAGTCGTCACATGTTGGGTTGTGTTACCTTGAAAGCCAGTAAGTGAGGCCGAGCTTTCCTGAAGCAGTGAGCGTCCCGGTTGGATCCGAGGCGTGAATATGGGATGGACCTGTAGACACTGGTCTTCTTCTGCTGCAGATCGTCCAGTAAGATCTTCAGGTCAGATGCGAGCGAGCTGGACACCATCTGAACCGACTGAGAACATCCAGAGACACTTTATCATCATCATCATCATCATCATCATCAGACAGTCATGAGCATGTTCTTCACACGATGACTGATGATGTCATACTATTCTTCCAACGATTAAGATAAGTTAATGGAGATAAAACGATTATTGTTCCGGATTCGCAATGAAATCGCAATGAAACAGCCGCCGTTATATCTTTAAAGCATCCTTTATTAAACATCAGATAACACGGAAGCGGGTTATAAACCCAAACTGGCATGTCTCTGTCGGTCAGCGGTGCGTGTATGAGTTACAGTGACCAGGGAAGAGACTGAAGATTCGACACTCTGCGTTTGCTGCAGCTGGATTATAACATGATGGCTTGTGATGTAGCGAATCATGATACATGTGTCACGTTCACTGCGTGTCTCATGAAGAAAATCAGAAGTGAACGATTGTTTCTTGTGAGTTAAAGATGGATCGAAGTGAACATTAGCCCGTTATACACTGAAATATGTTTTTGATTATTCTTTGTTTGGCTTAATAACATCTTTAAAACAATGTACAACTACTTTAGCAGCTATACTGCAGAAGATAAAATCGTTATTGGGGAATGTTGAATACAATATTTAATCAGGGTTTGGCATTAACTCTTGTCCGGGACAAGTGGATTTGTGAAGGGGCAAATGAAAGAGAATTTGACTTGCCCGACCGGACCAGCAGACAGATTAAAGCATCAATAATGGAAAAATAACCGACAATATTTGTGATAGCCTAGGCCCGTGTCACTTATTAGAAAGTTCTTATTCTGCTGCTGAAAGTAAACCAGAGCTCGTCATTGTTCACTAGTGATCTGATAACAGCTGCGCCCTGTTTGATTGACAGGCGGCGTATGTGTGTGCACTGAACAACCTGAATAGTCAAACAGATTTCAAAAACACTGTTTACTAGTCTTGAATTATTACTAAGAACTTGAAACCATTCTTCCATAATTAACATATTAGTCTGTTATTTATTGTTGTGGCATTAAAGCTTGTGATAAAGACTTTATTGTACACGGCAGATCTTACTGCAACAACATGATGAAAAGTAGATCTCATTCTGTAGAAGTACGAGCATCCCTGCGGTGAATGATGGGCTACACCGTTCAGTGCAGATTAGGATTTTTGCCATAATCGAGCAGCCCTAACCACCGGAGCGGAGTGTGTACAGGTGTGTCTCACCTGCTCGGCCAGTATGAGACTGTTGAGCAGCTGTTTGGAGCCAGATGTCTGACAGGTGTCCACATCATCTCTCTGAGGATCAGTCGTCCGGCGTCTGTGTGAACCTGCGTCCACTTCACACAACACAAGAGTCAGTTTATCACCATCTGATGCTCACGAGGTGTGTGAAGTATATTTGGGAACTCACATGCACGTGTGTGTTTCCTGCGGCTCATGGTGTCAGCCGCGGGACGAGACCCCAAAATATCCATGTAGGATCTTCTGACAGCTGCACACAAACACATCAGCCATTGAGATGTTGAGGAATGCACACTTTTGTGATGCTACACGGAAGTTTATGTACAGTTCATGTGACATAAGTGTGATTCTAATAAATCGTTCACTAATTAAACAGGTTAATGACTGTACTTAACGTAATGCAAACCATGAACGTGTTATAAATGTGTTATTCTCACCGGTGATTTTGGCTTGTGGTTCTGGGATCTGCATCAACACTGATCTCCGATCACACATTTTCAACTCTTTCTTCTCTCCCTGGAGTTCTTCAGTCTCAGCGTTTAAAGTGAACCTAAAATAACCTTCAGAATCGTGTTTTAAACCACAGAAGGGGAAAAAATATGTATAAAACAAATAAATGTTAGCGAAACTAGCGGGAAACTTTCTGAAATAAAGCCGTCTGAATGCGCGCGCTCAGAGCTCTTTCATTCAGTTTGACTCCGCCAACAACACTTACCGCGCAGGCGGGGCTTCAGTTTCATAAACCCTGATTGGTTCAAAGCTGTGACGAGTCTGAATTGTGATTGGTTTAACGCGCAGCGCTGTGCTATAAGAAGTGTGTTCAATCGTGCTGCTTTGCGTCACTTTATATTGATATATATATCCAAGGTTTAATACTTCTGGTGTGAATTGTGTATCTTTTATTTTTTTGTGTCTTTAATTTTCTCCAATTTAAAGTTTACTTTCATTCTTAATCTCAAAGACATTATTTGCTGTTATGA
Source organism: Moxostoma hubbsi (assembly GCA_032164185.1). Classification (NCBI taxonomy): domain Eukaryota; kingdom Metazoa; phylum Chordata; class Actinopteri; order Cypriniformes; family Catostomidae; genus Moxostoma; species Moxostoma hubbsi. The sequence continues at coordinate 1,377,340 of JAVLUX010000051.1, forward strand.
AAAGAAGTCTCTTAAAGTTCTAAAAATATTTGCATTAAAATGTTATATTCAGAAACTTCCTTAAAAATTCCTTAAAATGTTGAATACCTGTTAGAAGTGTTTAGTGTTAAATATTTCCATGCATTAGATGTGCATTTCAAACTTCTCTGTTCCTTTTAACCTAATAGTAATAATTGAGTGGAATTCAAATGATAAATTACCTGCAGCCGAATCACAGCAGTGCTGATATAGGGCCATATCGCACTCTTGCTCGTGTGATATTGCGTAAATATATATATATATACAGGGTTGAGGAGTAAAAGAATATGTGTATGGGAATTACATATTTACAATACACAATATAAGTAACTGTATGCCACTACAGTTACAATTTAAATGATTGGTATTTAGAATACAGTTACTTTCAAAAAGTATTTTGATTACTGAAGAGATTACTTTGCATTTTATTGTCATATGTTTAATTTAATATTTAGTGCTTTCAGATGGAAACATTTATACATATAAATGATCTAAAGTGCATTTGATCATCGGTGAAACACTTTCTGATGATGTGTTACATTCATACGAGCAGACAGAGAAGTATGTTTGAAGTACGTTTGAAGCAGAAGAAATAGAAATAAACCTTGTGTAAATTGTTAGCTTTACGCTAAGCTAAAATGCTATTTCTAGCCATTTTACATGCACATGTGACCAGACACCAACATATTTATTATCAAGAAAATTCACGTCGGATCATAATTAATTTTTTTCTAGTAAGATCTTTGATAATAGGGCAAAAATCAAATTCTTGATGATCATTTTTTATATTGTTTTCCTGTAAAATTTTAGAAACAACACTGCATAAGATATTTCAGAGAATGTGTTTTTAACACGTGTATTTTGAGTTTTTTAAACAAGTGAATAAATCCACCAGTGCTGAAGAAGTAATCCAAAGTATTTAGATTACATTACTGACCTTGAGTAATCTAACAGAATATGTTACAAATGACATTTTACAGCATGTAATCTGTAACCTGTAGTGGATTACATTTCAAAAGTAACTCTCCCAACCCTGTATATATATGGGGTAAATTATATGCATGTATGTATTCAGGGATTACAGTAACCAGAGGTAGAGTACACAAAATCTTCACTCAAGTAAAAGTACAGTTCATTTGGTGGTGTAGACTAAATTGCCCATTTTGTGGTAAGATCTCCTCAGTTCCAGTTTAGAGAGGAAAACCCACCACAAAAGAAGATCATGCATCACCAATGCCTGTGCGGATGTCTGTCTGGATCTTTATTTCCTACATCACCGCTGCATTTTTATGTTGGTCCCATTCTTGTGTCGTAACAACCTCATGACAACGTGCAGTTCAATGAATGTATAAACGTAAGCGTGCACATCCATACTACAACAGATAAATCCAGAGATAAGATATTAAGCTTATTAGAAATGAGGCTTGCGTAATAAAAGCTCAGTGCATCAGACACAGAAAAGCATGAGAGGAAACACAAAGCTCCCGCACAAAGTGTTCGGAACGATTCGTCTGATGAACTTGAGCACGAACAGCAGGTAAAAGTGCAAGCTGTCAATCAATGCACTGATCAGAATTCATTTACATTTGAAGCCAGAAGTGCAGTCTTGTACAAAAGCATCGTGGGCTTTTAATAAAAGATCATAGAGTTACACCGCTGACATGCACAAACACAGATTGTCATTTAAAGATGTATTTGTGAACATTAGTTAATGCGTTATGAGCTAGCAATCAACTATTGTATATGTATACAGTAACTTTACATTTGACATCATTTAATAATCTGTATTAATGTTTAATGTCGGGTCATGATGCATTTACTGATGTTAACCTATAGGACTGTAAAGGGATCCTGTGTTCATTATAAGTTAACTTTCCCCAATATATCTGTGCATTTGTAAGGAAATTATTAATATGAAGTAATAATTCTGATGTAATCATGCTCATGTGCCGATGATCCAAATATGTTTTTAATCTGATATGCAAGATATAAAAACAGTAATTTTATTCATATCCAGATCTCATACATTAAAGAGAAATATTTCATTATTTGGCATAAATGAGTGCATTATTGCTCTCATATCAGTCATGAATCACATTGATGTGTTATAGGGAATCAAAATAGCATATTACTATGTAATAACACAATTATGGGCAATAAAGAAGCTTTGTCTACAAACAATACTAAAAAAATAACAGCACCATGATTGTAATTACAGTGTTTGTTCTGTGAATATAACTAGATAATAAATCTCATAACAGCACCGATGATAAACATATACAGTGATGTCACTGTTCATGATTGAGTGGGACGGTTCAGCGTGTTCAGATTGTTGGACACACATTTCCCAGAGTTCAGTGGGGTTTGGACGGCACTGCTTGATCCTTTGGATTTGGGTTTGGGAATTCTGGTGGGTCCAGAGCGCCGGAATGATTCCAGAGGAGTCTGTGATGGATGAAAGAGAGCAAACATGATGATGTTTATTTGATTATATTGTTTGTAGGATTATTGAAGAGTGTAGAATCACTTTAGCAATTCATGTGAAATGTTATGCAGAATTATGCATCTTATATCAGAAGTTTCATCAATTTCTTTAAATGCAAGTGGAGGATGTAGGTGTTGATCTGACCACAAGACGGCGCTCTCAGACTTTGAGATTTGGCACAGATAAGCTTGATGGAGAACACTAGCAGTGCATACTGCATACCACATACTGCATACTACATACCATATACTGCATTCTACATACTGCATACTACATACCATATACTGCATACTACATACTGCATACTACATACCATATACTGCATACCACATACTGCATACTACATACCATATACTGCATACTGCATACCATATACTGCATACCACATACTGCATACTACGTACCATATACTGCATACTACATACTGCATACTACATACCATATACTGCATACCACATACTGCATACTACATACCATATACTGCATACCACATACTACATACTACATACCATATACTGCATACCACATACTGCATACTACATACCATATACTGCATACTACATACCATATACTGCATACCACATACTGCATACTACGTACCATATACTGCATACTACATACTGCATACTACATACCATATACTGCATACTACATACCATATACTGCATACCACATGCTGCATACTACATACCATATACTGCATTCTACATACTGCATACTACATACCATATACTGCATACTACATACCATATACTGCATACTACATACTACATACCATATACTGCATACCACATACTGCATACTACATACCATATACTGCATACTACATACCATATACTGCATACCACATACTGCATACTACGTACCATATACTGCATACTACATACTGCATACTACATACCATATACTGCATACTACATACCATATACTGCATACTGCATACCACATGCTGCATACTACATACCATATACTGCATTCTACATACTGCATACTACATACCATATACTGCATACTACATACCATATACTGCATACTACATACCATATACTGCATACTGCATACCACATACTGCATACTACGTACCATATACTGCATACTACATACTGCATACTACATACCATATACTGCATACTACATACCATATACTACATACTGCATACCACATACTGCATACTACATACCATATACTGCATTCTACATACTGCATACTACATACCATATACTGCATACCACATACCATATACTGCATACTACATACTGCATACCACATACTGCATTCTACATACTACATACTGCATTCTACATACCATATACTGCATTCTACATACTACATACTGCATACTACATACCATATACTGCATACTACATACCATATACTGCATACTGCATACCACATACTGCATACTACATACCATATACTGCATTCTACATACTGCATACTACATACCATATACTGCATACTACATACCATATACTGCATACTACATACTGCATACCACATACTGCATACTACATACTGCATTCTACATACTACATACTGCATACTACATACCAGATACTGCATACTACATACTGCATTCTACATACCATATGCTGCATTCTACATACTGCATACTACAGACCATATACTGCATACTACATACTACATACCATATACTGCATTCTACATACTGCATACTACATACTGCATTCTACATACTGCATACTACATACTACATACACTACCGTTCAAAAGTTTGGGGTCACATTGAAATGTCCTTATTTTTGAAGGAAAAGCACTGTACTTTTCAATGAAGACAACTTTAAACTAGTCTTAACTTTGAAGAAATACACTCTATACATTGCTAATGTGGTAAATGACTATTCTAGCTGCAAATGTCTGGTTTTTGGTGCAATATGTACATAGGTGTATAGAGGCCCATTTCCAGCAACTATCACTCCAGTGTTCTAATGGTACAATGTGTTTGCTCATTGGCTCAGAAGGCTAATTGATGATTAGAAAACCCTTGTGCAATCATGTTCACACATCTGAAAACAGTTTAGGTCGTTACAGAAGCTACAAAACTGACCTTCCTTTGAGCAGATTGAGTTTCTGGAGCATCACATTTGTGGGGTCAATTAAACGCTCAAAATGGCCAGAAAAAGAGAACTTTCATCTGAAACTCGACAGTCTATTCTTGTCCTTAGAAATGAAGGCTATTCCATGCGAGACATTGCTAAGAAATTGAAGATTTCCTACAACGGTGTGTACTACTCCCTTCAGAGGACAGCACAAACAGGCTCTAACCAGAGTAGAAAAAGAAGTGGGAGGCCGCGTTGCACAACTGAGCAAGAAGATAAGTACATTAGAGTCTCTAGTTTGAGAAACAGACGCCTCACAGGTCCCCAACTGGCATCTTCATTAAATAGTACCCGCAAAACACCAGTGTCAACATGTACAGTGAAGAGGCGGCTGCGGGATTCTGGGCTTCAGGGCAGAGTGGCAAAGAAAAAGCCATATCTGAGACTGGCCAATAAAAGAAAAAGATTAAGATGGGCAAAAGAACACAGACATTGGACAGAGGAAGACTGGAAAAAAGTGTTGTGGACAGATGAATCCAAGTTTGAGGTGTTTGGATCACAAAGAAGAACGTTTGTGAGACGCAGAACAAATGAAAAGATGCTGGAAGAATGCCTGACGCCATCTGTTAAGCATGGTGGAGGTAATATAATGGTCTGGGGTTGCTTTGGTGCTGGTAAGGTGGGAGATTTGTACAGGGTAAAAGGGATTCTGAATAAGGAAGGCTATCACTCCATTTTGCAACGCCATGCCATACCCAGTGGACAGCGCTTGATTGGAGCCAATTTCATCCTACAACAGGACAATGACCCTAAACACACCTCCAAATTGTGCAAGAACTATTTAGAGCAGAAGCAGGCAGCTGGTATTCTATCGGTAATGGAGTGGCCAGCGCAGTCACCAGATCTGAACCCCATTGAGCTGTTGTGGGAGCAGCTTGACCGTATGGTACGCAAGAAGTGCCCATCCAACCAATCCAACTTGTGGGAGCTGCTTCTGGAAGCGTGGGGTGCAATTTCTCCAGATTACCTCAACAAATTAACAGCTAGAATGCCAAAGGTCTGCAATGCTGTAATTGCTGAAAATGGAGGATTCTTTGACGAAAGCCAAGTTTGATGTAAAAAAAATCTTATTTCAAATACAAATCATTATTTCTAACCCTGTCAATGTCTTGACTCTATTTTCTATTCATTTCACAACGTATGGTGGTGAATAAGTGTGACTTTTCAGGAAAACACAAAATTGTTTGGGTGACCCCAAACTTTTGAACGGTAGTGTATCATATACTGCATTCTACATACTGCATACTACATACCATATACTACATACTACATACCATATACTGCATTCTACATACTGCATACCACATACTGCATACTACATACTGCATACCACATACTGCATACCACATACTACATACTGCATACTACATACTGCCTACTGCATACTAATCTAAACACACAGTGTGCTCTGTTGTATAATGCACATTTTAATAATGATAGTAGACCATTTGGATATTTCGTGCATACAGAAGTCAGATATGTTAGTATGCTACTCTGAATATGGCCAAAATGAAAGCACCCACAAACGTGTGTCTGAAAGGATGAAATATGTCCCTGACAGCGTTGTGTTCCTGCAGCCATCATCTCTTGAGGTTTGTGGGATGATCTGATTACTGCACAAACGCTTGCATTATTCTGCCAGACAGTGATGTCATCGCAGGAGAGCATGTCAGCATGTCACAGTTACAGCTGCACATCTGCAAATCCAGTGATTCAGATCTACAGCATTAAGTCCAGACAGACCGCATGAGCCCAGAGTTCTGCTGTGATTGATCTGTGAAACACTCTTTTCCATTTAAGTTCCCTAATTAGGGTTCTGGCCTCCTTACATTAGCTTTCAAGAGTCAACAATCTTGTACACCTCTACAAACAGCAGAAAGCCCAACACAGACCGTTATCTGTGTGTGTTTATGGGAATATGAGACTCTTCCTCACAGATTCATTATTGAACTTAAATTGAAATCAAAGTTTACAAGAAAATGTGATTCGTTCCACACTGATATGATAAAATGTTACATTTTAATTTAATATTATTTCCTATTTTTTAAATATTTAACTGAATATGTTATTAACAAATATTATACATTTTATCATGTCAAAATATGGTAGTTTCTGAATTTTTTATTTAATAAATAGTATATAAAAAATGTTAAGATAAATTTTATACGTTTAACATTTAATCTAATAATTTCAATAGAAATGTTTTTAAATGTTGCACATTTCAACATGACAAATATTTGGTGTGAATGTGATCATCACATGAAATAATATTTTAATAAAACGTGTTTCTCATTAATTTTGTGTTTTAAATGATAAACATTATAAACGCTCTCTCTGAAACTGATCTGTGAAGTGTGTGAGTGTGTGTGTGTGAGTGAGTGTGTGTGTGTGTGTGAGTGTATGTGAGTGTATGTGAGTGTGTGTGTGAGTGAGTGTGAGTGTGTGTGTGAGTGTATGTGAGTGTGTGTGTGTGTGTGTGAGTGAGTGTGTGTGTGTGAGTGTGTGTGAGTGTGTGTGTGTGTGTGTGTGTGTGTGTGTGTGTGTGAGAGTGTGTGTGTGTGTGTGTGTGTATGTGAGTGAATGAGTGTGTGTGTGTGTGTGTGTGTGTGTGTGTGTGAGTGAGTGAGTGAGTGTGTGTGTGAGTGTGTGTGAGTGAGTGTGTGTGTGTGTGAGTGTGTGTGTGCGCAGATTTATTCCAGATATGAGAATTGTTGAAATGTGGCTCAGGCTGAAAATCGTCCCGGTCGGGTCATAGGACATGAACATACACATAATAAGCATTAATTAAACATGTCGTTCCTCTGGAGTCATGAGAGCAAACACTTCCTGTTTTAGGGACGACTGCTGTTACCATAAAAACAAAACACTGGTTTTGTTTGTGGTTTGGAGGCAGAACCGAACGAATGGCCTCTAAACGATCATGTTCTGTTGAAGGGAAACTTTTATTGTTTTACGTCTCACGGTGCTGCTAGATGAATTTCTCATGATCATAATCGTTACCCTGCTGAATGAAATCACTTAACCAGCCTAAGATGACCTTATTTTAGAGTGATGGGGAGAACAAGCCAAAATGAGCAGTTGAGAGTGATTCACAATCACAGCTGTTCTCCAAACCTCTCCGAACAACAGTTTGTTTAGCCAGACAAGCCGAGGATTCACACCAGACCACACAAATTCCTGACTGAATGTAACGCTTGATAGAGTCATGAATACTCACTGTGTGAACGCTCTCCATCATGTTATAATCATGCGGTGTTTGTTGGACAACTATTTAGTTCTGCATTAAAGAAGTTTTAATGAACTCATGACATGAATGCTGTAAGTTTCACAGAGATGAGTCTCACGCAGGCCAGAGCCACAGGACTGGTTTTCCATGACATCATCACACAACTGTTCGTTCTCTCACATGTTTTGGACCGCAGCAGTGAGTGTGATGACATCAATGACCTCATCATCACAGCAATGTTCTCCGCCGATTCTTTCCTCATGTACTCGCAGTTCTGTTCAGTAATGAGGTTGTGTTGCTCATTTACTGACTGAATGTGCAGATTCCACAATTCAGCCAGATTTAACATATGACTTTCTGTGTTTGGAGGGAAGACGGAATCTTTTTATTTGGTACTTGCCGAGACCTGATTTTACTTCTTTTTAACTCCATATCAACAGTTTATTTAAATTTTATAATAAATAAATAAATTCATTAAAACTTGAATGAAATGACGTGGATATTGTATAATTTATATTAAATGAAGTGCTGCATAACAGATGTAAGATATTACTGAAATATAATACAAATACTAGTGATTTATTATTAGTGAATATTACTAATATTTCATTTAAATTGAAGTGTTTCTGTCAGCACACTCTCTCCACACATTCACAAGTGCACCGCTCATGCAAACTATATATTGATATCATTAAATCACAGCTGTAAAATAATCTCACTAGGACACAATGGGATTAGAATGTGTGCGCTGAATGTTTACTTAAAATCTGTGCTTGTAGTGTGCACTTGTAGTGTGTGCTTGTAGTGTGCACTTGTAGTGTGCACTTGTAGTGTGTGCTTGTAGTGCGCGTGCTTGTAGTGTGCGTGCTTGTAGTGTGCGTGCTTGTAGTGTGCACTTGTAGTGTGTGCTTGTAGTGTGCACTTGTAGTGTGTGCTTGTAGTGTGTGCTTGTAGTGTGCTTGTAGTGTGCACTTGTAGTGTGCGCTTGTAGTGTGTGCTTGTAGTGTGCGTGCTTGTAGTGTGCGCTTGTAGTGTGCATGCTTGTAGTGTGCGTGCTTTTAGTGTGTGCTTGTAGTGTGTGCTTGTAGTGCGCGTGCTTGTAGTGTGCGTGCTTGTAGTGTGTGCTTGTAGTGTGCACTTGTATTGTGCGTGCTTGTAGTGTGCACTTGTAGTGTGTGCTTGTAGTGTGCACTTGTATTGTGCGTGCTTGTAGTGTGTGCTTGTAGTGTGCGTGCTTGTAGTGTGTGTGCTTGTAGTGTGCACTTATATTGTGCGTGCTTGTAGTGTGCATGCTTGTAGTGTGCACTTGTAGTGTGTGCTTGTAGTGTGCACTTGTATTGTGCGTGCTTGTAGTGTGTGCTTGTAGTGTGTGCTTGTAGTGTGCGTTCTTGTAGTGTGTGCTTGTAGTGTGCACTTGTATTGTGCGTGCTTGTAGTGTGCGTGCTTGTAGTGTGCGTGCTTGTAGTGTGTGTGCTTGTAGTGTGCATGCTTGTAGTGTGCGTGCTTGTAGTGTGTGCTTGTAGTGTGCGTGCTTATAGTGTGTGCTTCTAGTGTGCACTTGTATTGTGCGTGCTTGTAGTGTGCGTGCTTGTAGTGTGTGCTTGTAGTGTGCTTGCTTGTAGTGTGTGCTTGTAGTGTGTGCTTGTACTGTGCACTTGTATTGTGCGTGCTTGTAGTGTGCGCTTGTAGTGTGTGCTTGTAGTGTGTGCTTGTAGTGTGCACTAGTAGTTTGCACTTGTAGTGTGCGCTTGTAGTGTGCACTTGTATTGTGCATGCTTATAGTGTGTGCTTGTAGTGTGCGTGCTTGTAGTGTGTGCTTGTAGTGTGCGCTTGTAGTGTGCACTTGTAGTGCACGCTGGTAGTGTGCGCTTTTAGTGTGTGCTTGTAGTGTTCACTTGTAGTGTGCGCTTGTAGTGCATGCTTGTAGTGTGTGCTTGTAGTGCACGCTTGTAGTGTGTGCTTGTAGTGCACACTGGTAGTGTGCGCTTGTAGTGTGTGCTTGTAGTGTGCGCTTGTAGTGTTCACTTGTAGTGTGCACTTGTATTGTGCGTGCTTGTAATGTGCGCTTGTAGTGTGTGTGCTTGTAGTGTGCACTTGTAGTGTGCACTTGTAGTGTGATCTTGTAGTGTGCGCATGTAGTGTGCTTGTAGTGTGCGCTTGTAGTGTGCGCTTGTAGTGTGTGCTTGTAGTGCGTGCTGGTAGTGTACACTTGTAGTGTGTGCTTGTAGTGCACGCTTGTAGTGTGCACTTGTAGTGTGATCTTGTAGTGCCCGCTTGTAGTGCATGCTAGTAGTGTATGCTTGTAGTGTGCACTTGTAGTGTGATCTTGTAGTGTGCGCATGTAGTGTGCTTGTAGTGTGCACTTGTAGTGTGATCTTGTAGTGTGCTCATGTAGTGTGCTTGTAGTGCGCGCTTGTAGTGTGTGCTTGTAGTGCACGCTGGTAGTGTACGCTTGTAGTGCACGCTAGTAGTGCACGCTTGTAGTGTGCGCATGTAGTGTGCTTGTAGTGTGTGCTTGTAGTGCCCGCTTGTAGTGCACGCTAGTAGTGTGCACTTGGTTTAACATGCATGTTTTTCTCATGAGAATGCAATTTATAAACTCACTGAAATATTTAATAAATAAATAAAGCTTCTGTTAACATTGTCTTTTTTTAATTATCAAAAAACACAAATCTAACATAAAATGGGAGTGGAAAATGAAAATATAAACCAACAAAATGTAATAGTACATCAATCAGTGAATTTTAATGGTACAGCATTATTTGCTATTGTGTTTTAACAAAAACAGTAAATGCACTTAGAGTGAAAATGTGCTTGTGTTCTCGTTTTGTGTTTTTGCCTTAGTTTTACATATCATGCACACAAACATCTCATTATTAATTAAACAAAAACAAACAAATTAAAACAAAACAATACATTCAGTTTGGTTAGCACTATTGCAGTCAAGGACAACAGATATCTGAGGGTATGGAGATGCAGAAGATCAAAGGTCACGGGATGCGGAGATCGGCAAGGGCGGATGCTCTATTCTACTATCATTAATTATGGGCAAATTAGGGTCAGTCACAGATATTACTTACTGTAATTTGTGCGGGTCGTGACATTGGAGTGGCTGTGGGTTTGATCATGATACTGCTTGTGATTTTGGCAGTAGTGCCATTGGTTAGTACTGGAGTCCTTTGCTCTGGCCCGAGGGAGTAATAGGGGGTGATGGTTTTGTCTCCGGTATTCACGGCTTGAATGTAGGGACTCCCTAAGTGAATGTGGATTTTGTTGTCGTCAGTGGTGATGACGTTTGGACCTGAACTGTTGGACCTCTGCAGCTGCCAGCTGTTCTGTCTTTCGGGGCTCACACGGAACACAGTGTGACCTCCAACAAGCTCCACCGGCTCGACTCTGTCAGGGGTTCCAGTGGTCACAGACACGATCTGAATGGGCGACAAGGCTCGGTCCGGGCTGACTGACCCACAGGAGTCAGAAGTGAGCGTTCGGGTAAGTGGTGACATGGAGCGATTGGGTGTGCCCTGGCTCTGGGGACTCTCTGGAGTAGGCGAACTCTTGGTCTTGCTTGAAGGCAAGATTGAATTCTGCAGGATTGTGATTCGCTGTTTCGGAGGGGCGCCGCTTGTTGGGATGACCGCTGTGCTTGTGTAGGACTGGGCATTCTCTGTGGTGGGACTGGTGATCTCGAGAGTGGCTGTATTGTGGCCATGGTCAGGGGACACTTTGATATGGATAGGTTGTCCTGGACTGTGTGTAAGGACCACGTCCCCTTGCTGGACACGATTGCCGTTCTGTCTTGCTTGATTCTTGGCGTTCATTGGGTGATTAGTGTCTCTAGCTCTTAGGAAAGGCCCTCTAACTCGTCTCATATTGTTGTTGAGATTGTTAATGAGCGACGGACTGCATTTTGTGAGGTTTATGTCATTGTAATTGGCTTCGTCTTCTGAATCGCTATCCACATACAACTTTCCATTGACCAGAGCACGTTCCAATGGTGGAAGACTCTTGTAGTTTGGGGGCAGATTGTCTGTTGGGTCTGTCTGCACCTCCTTTGTGGAGACCTGAAGATCTGAGAAACGTCTTCCATTCATGTCTGGCCGAAGGCTTTTGCTGAAACGCCGGTATCTCTCCAGCTCTTGAGTGAGGGTCTCCATTTCTCTGGCCAACTCTTTGTTGCGCACTTCTTGCAGGGTGAGTTTTCTCTGTAGGGTTGAGTGGTCTGTTTTCATGCGGCAGATGGACTCCTCTGTGCCCATATACTCGTGGATCTTCTCTTTCAGGGCTTCTACCTCTCGGGTCAGATGACTGGATTTGGCCTCCTCCTCTTTCATACGCTTGTACAGGATGTGCTCTTGGTTGGATTCTTCTTTCTCAGCCAGCTGGTACTTGGACAGTTCCTTCCTGGACATCTCCAATTCCTCCATGAGTGCTTTCGCCCGTTCCTGCTCATTGGAATATCTCTTTTCCAGTGATTCAAACTCGTCCTCCGTCTTCAGAAGATCACCCTCCACCATCTTCATGTCCTTCAGCTTCCTCCTGAGGCGCTCCACTTCCTGGGTCAAATCGTTCACTCTGTTGTCTTCCTGTTGGTAGCGATAAGGAACTGGAGACTTGATGTGCTCCTCTTTGGACTTGTTCCTCAAGAATTCCCTCTCGACAGCCTCAAGCGACTGAAGTCTCTTCTTCATCATGCTAACTTTGGACTGAAGGTCACTGTTTTTCTCTTCTTCTGTTTTCAGCTTCACTTTGAGCTCATCCCTCTCTCTAGTGGCTGTACACATCTTCTCCTCAAGTTCAGCCTTCGATCTTAAAGCTTTCTTGCTTTCTTCAATCAGCTTTTCAGTGACAGTGTTGACCTTGTCTTGTTCTGCTTGCAGTTTGCCAGAGCTGTTTTGTACCTTGTCCTCCATCAGCTTCAGTTTTTCTGCCATAGCTTTCCTCTCGTCCACGAGCATGACAGTCAGTGTTTTCAGTTTTGTCAGGTCTTCTTTCAGCATCAGCTCTGTTTTCTCCAAATTTACCTCAGCCGCTTCAAGCTCTTTAATCCGGACTCTGAGCACATCTAGTTCATTGGACATGTGTTTGGTCATGGTCCGCTCTTTCTCCAGGTTGCTCTTCAGTGAGCTGGACTCTTGTTTGCTCTTCCCAAATGCATCCTCTAGTTTCTCCAGCTCCAGGATTCTGTGATTCAGCTTTTCCACTTCTGCTTTTAAGCTGCGGCTCTGAATCGACTCTTTGTCCAGCTTCCTGTTCAGCTCTCTGCAAATGTCCTCCATCTTGATCAGCTCCTCATCCTTCCCCTCCATTTCCAGCACTCGTTTCCTCAACTCCTCCACTTCTGACACCAGACTGGAGTTTCCACACTCCCCACGGCTGATTTTATCACGTAGCTCCAGCAGTTCCTCCTCAGCTCTGTGCAGGGTCTTGGTGGTTTCTTCCAGCTCATCTAACTGTCGGCTGAGTGCAGAGAGTTTCTGTCGCAGCTGTCTGTTTTGAGCGTCTTCACTGGTCAGTTTGGCCGTCATGGCGTCCTGCTCTTGGTGGAAATAACAGGTTTGGTTGCGTAACTCCTCCTCCAGACGCAGAACTTTGCTCTTCTCCTCTTGCAGGTGGATGTGGGTGGAGCTCAGCTCCTCTTGGGTTTGAGTGACAGTGTTCTGGAGCTCCTGTACTCGTGTGGTCTGTTGGTTCAGCTGCTCTGTGAGACGCTGCTGTTCATCCACAACCAGCAGGGCGAAGGATTTCAGCTTGGTTAACTCGTCCTTCAGATTTCGGACTGTTTTACAGTTCTCTTCTTCCTTTATCTCCTGGTACGCCTTTTCTTGATCGATGAGCAGTTTCAGTCTGGCAACAGAGAAGAATAGAAGGAAAGATCGTTATGCTGAGAGTTACAGATTTTGATAAAAGCTTAAATGGCAAAACCAGCTGAGACATAATAATAAGATTTCAGATGTTGGTTGTTCATTGTCATTGTTTGAATTTAAATAGATATAAATAAATATTAATATTGAATGTACTCAATCATTCCAATTTGCCTACTATCTGTACTAAACACTGCAACTGTAAAAACAGTTTTAAAACAGTTCATTTAAATTACAAAAAATTATTTACTTTCATTATATGGAAAAAGATGCAATAAATGTGAATAGTGAGGTTAGCATCTGCCCTCCTTTTCTGTTCTATTAAAGAAATTTGGTCTTACAGGTTTGGAACAACATTAAGGGTCAGTAAATTAATTTCAGAATTTCATTCTTGGTTGAACTATTCCTTTAAACCTGCTCAGACCAGAAAACCACCTTGGGCTGGTTTAACCCTTGGAGACACATTATTGCACAATCGTAACATTTCTAAGCATTTAAATAATACCTTTCTTTTTTGTGATTTTTTTAAGTGTTAAATAAATGAACTACACAAACTAGTAGCTGACACTCTTGAGTATTAGTATCACAGTTTTGCAAATGCAGTTTTGGTGGGGGGGGAAATAGATCATCATCACTGTCAATGCTTGGTTGTCTGAGGGTTAAGCTGTGAGAACGAACAGGCATTCGGGGGGAGGTTGTCCATGCTCCTATATGCTGTATGAGAATGTATTATTGAGGTATAATTGTAAGTAAAACATTGTAGAGTGAAAGTGAGGCAGTATGTGATATAGGTAGATTTTGGGGGGAAAGTCAGGTCAGGCTGGCGCAGGTTTCTTCTGGTCCCAGACTGTTCTGACTGCCGTATACTGTGCCAGCCTGCACTACAAAGGACACGTTAGAGTGAAAATGGAAAAAGTCTCTTAATAAAGGGGTTCCTCTCCCCCTTCAGTGGTTTTATGCTTAAAGGAATTCCCCTCCTCTAAAGACCATTACTGACTATATAAACAAAACCTCTTTCAGAGAGGATGATGTCATCGGTGCGAGGCATATGGGATTACATGCTTCCATATGTGTCACTCATATGTGGCTGCAGGCATTTAAAGGGACAGTTCACCCAAAGATTAAAATGTATTTCATCATTTTCTCACTTTTGTGTTGTTCTAAACCCATTGAGGCTGTCAATATAACATCTTATTTTGTATTCTACTGACAAATGAAAGTCATTTCCGGTTTGGAACGAGCCCTGAATCCTGCGTAAGGGAGTTTGCTGGTTTTAGCTGGATTAAGCTGTTTTAGTTGGTCTCCCAGTCTGGCCATACTGGTGTTTAACTGGCCAGCTGTCAAGTCCCCAAAACCCATCTAAAATCATCGAAACTGACCAGTCTAACCACCTTTAAAAAGGGAAAAACCCACAAAGTATAATAATCACAATGCAACTGTTGTATTCTGACATAATTCAATGATATTACAGTACTAGTTTACAGATTGCATCATTTATAAAGTGCCATTCACTCTCTTAGATCGGCCGGTCTGCATGTAATTCCACTTTGTAACTTTGTTAAACATTTGCGGTTCACCATTAAGAGACGGAAAAGCAAATGTTTAACTGCATAGGAGTGAAACACTGCTGTTAATTGCTTGAACAGACAAAACGTAGCTCTGAGCATGTGCGGGAGAACTATGGATGTGGACGATTATTTACTAATCTTGATCACCCCAATACATTTTCTGTGATTGTAGGGCATGACATACAGTATTTATTTAATCGCTCCAAAGTAATATGCAAGATTATTAAGATTAGTGTGTCCTAAATCACAGTCTGGCTGTGTTCAGAATGAAATACTTGTTACTTACTGAATATGCACAGTATACACTTTTTGAAATATTGTTGTATACTGGACATGTTGGCAAATATAGAAGGTCAAAGCTGTGTGTAATACACAGCAATGTAGTGTTTGTCATGCTATATGGAAACAGTAGATCATTTATTGTCAGTATTGTGAAAACAGCTACTGAAGTAGTTAGTAGCTAGTTTTAGTTACTTAGTCACAAACTCTCCTCATCAACTCAAACACAACTAAACCAAAACCCCAGAGATACTACCATCCCTTGAGCCAATAAAAAACTGACCTTATATCTCACAACTGTGACTTTATTTCTTTTAATTGTGTCTTTAATGCTCATGATTGTGTTTATGTCACAATTGTGATAGATCTAAATTCACAGTTTTAAGTACTTGTATTATTTATCTTCAATTAATTCTTGAAATTGTGAGTTTATATCACAGAATTGTGACTTTATTTCTTGTAATTGTGAGGTTTTGGTTTTGTTGCAGTATATATCAACATAAAGCATCTTGTTTGCGGTAAGTTTAAATCACGTTAGATGCTGTTTACACCCCTAATTAAACAATAACATACAGTATCACTGCAGTGTTTTTACAACACTACTTTTCAAATGTATTCCCCGAAGGAATTTAGTATTAAAATCATAGTAACCACAAAATTAAACATGGTTACTATAGTAACACCTTATTACTGTAGTAACTCCACATTACTGTAGTAACACCATATTACTGTAGTATCACCATATTACTGTAGTAACACCATATTACTGTAGTATCACCATATTACTGTAGTAACACCATATTACTGTAGTATCACCATATTACTGTAGTAATGCCATATTACTGTAGTAACACCTTATTACTGTAGTATCACCATATTACTGTAGTAACACCTTATTACTGTAGTATCACCATCTTACTGTAGTAACTTCATATTACTGTAGTAACACCTTATTACTGTAGTATCGCCATATTACTGTAGTAACGCCATATTACTGTAGTAACACCTTATTACTGTAGTATCTCCATATTACTGTAGTAACTTCATATTAATGTAGTAACACCTTATTACTGTAGTATCACCATATTACTGTAGTAACGCCATATTACTGTAGTAACACCTTATTACTGTAGTAACTCCATATTACTGTAGTATCACCATATTACTGTAGTAACACCTTATTACTGTAGTAACACCATATTACTGTAGTAACGCCATATTACTGTAGTAACACCTTATTACTGTAGTATCACCATATTACTGTAGTAACACCATATTACTGTAGTAACGCCATATTACTGTAGTAACACCATATTACTGTAGTATCACCATATTACTGTAGTAACACCATGTTACTGTAGTAACACCTTATTACTGTAGTATCTCCATATTACTGTAGTAACTTCATATTACTGTAGTAACTCCATATTATTGTAGTAACACCATATTACTGTAGTATCACCATATTACTGTAGTAACACCATGTTACTGTAGTAACACCTTATTACTGTAGTATCTTCATATTACTGTAGTAACTTCATATTACTGTAGTAACACCTTATTACTGTAGTATCGCCATATTACTATAGTAACTTCATATTACTGTAGTAACACCTTATTACTGTAGTAACGCCATATTACTGTAGTAACACCTTATTACTGTAGTATCACCATATTACTGTAGTAACTTCATATTACTGTAGTAACACCTTATTACTGTAGTATCTCCATATTACTGTAGTAACTTCATATTACTGTAGTAACACCTTATTACTGTAGTATCGCCATATTACTATAGTAACTTCATATTACTGTAGTAACACCTTATTACTGTAGTATCACCATATTACTGTAGTAACGCCATATTACTGTAGTAACACCTTATTACTGTAGTATCACCATCTTACTGTAGTAACTTCATATTACTGTAGTAACACCTTATTACTGTAGTATCGCCATATTACTGTAGTAACACCTTATTACTGTAGTAACACCATATTACTGTAGTAACGCCATATTACTGTAGTAACACCTTATTACTGTAGTATCACCATATTACTGTAGTAACACCATATTACTGTAGTAACACCTTATTACTGTAGTAACACATATTACTGTAGTAACTCCATATTACGGTAGTAACTCCACATTACTGTAGTAACTCCATATTACGGTAGTAACACCATATTACTGTTGTAACTCCATATTACTGTAGTAACTCCATATTTCGGTAGTAACTCCATATTACTGTAGTAACACCATATTACTGTAGTAACTCCATATTACTGTAGTAACCATATTTCGGTAGTAACTCCATATTACTGTAGTAACACCATATTACTGTAGTAACTCCATATTTCGGTAGTAACACCATATTACTGTAGTAACTCCATATTACTGTAGTAACACCATATTACTGTAGTAACTCCATATTTCGGTAGTAACTCCATATTACTGTTGTAACTCCATATTACTGTAGTAACACCATATTACTGTTGTAACTCCATATTACTGTAGTAACACCATATTACTGTAGTAACTCCATATTACTGTTGTAACTCCATATTACTGTTGTAACTCCATATTACTGTAGTAACACCATATTACTGTTGTAACACCATATTACTGTTGTAACTCCATATTACTGTAGTAACACCATATTACTGTAGTAACTCCATATTACTGTTGTAACTCCATATTACTGTTGTAACTCCATATTACTGTTGTAACACCATATTACTGTTGTAACTCCATATTACTGTAGTAACACCATATTACTGTAGTAACTCCATATTTACATAAATATTAAGAGTTGAGACCGGAAACATGATGGGACAAAAGGTGTAATCTCACCTGGGTTGTCACATTGGCACTGCAGTGGCACTAGTGGGTGCTGTTAGTTTTCTAGCGCTCTGTTTCAGATTTTCGGAGTGCAAATATCCGTGCTGTGTGTCCCGTGTCATTTACAGCTAGTTCAACAGTCACTCAATTTTTTGTGCAATTGTGAGTTTATGTCTTTAACTGCATGAAATAAAGTCACAGTTGTGAGATTAGACACTGTAAATAAACTCAGTACATCAGGAAACTTCTTTTAATGAGAAGCTCTGCTGCTCAAGTAATAACAGCTCTGAGATTTTCAACATGACTTTGTTTTAACCTTGAAGCATCTGATCCACTTGGACTCGTTCCCAACAGCACCGATTTATACAGAGGAAAGTTTAAGGGAAAATCTGCGCCATGGAAAAAAGACTTTAACTCCTTCTCGCAGGGTTTTCCAAGAACATATTAAAGTTTTCATGAATGAGGGTTTGTCCAACACCAAGACAATCGGACTGACCTCAAAAACACTAGATTTAAAAAATAGTCCAGCCAAAAACCTGCATGATTGTGGAACACAGTTTTAGGTGGTTTAGAAGAATGTTCAAGCTGATCTGTTCCAGGTCACTACTCGCTGTCATTGCATGGAAAAGAGCAGCCTGAACATTCTGCCAAACATCTTCTTTTGTGTTCCACCAGAAGAAAGAAAGTCATACAGGTTTGGAACAACTTGAGGGTAAATAAATGATGACAGGATGTTCCTTTATGGTGAACTATTCTTTAAATATCTAAATATTTAATATTTATCTAAATATCTAAATATTTAAATATAGTTTTGAACATTAGTATTTGGTGCCGTGTTCTGCTTTATTAAAGAGGTAAAACTCAGTTTTGCTGTGATCTCACTGAACTGTGACTTTGTCTTTAAACGCTGGTAATTAATCAGTCTGAACTGATCTTATTACAGATATTAATTCAGTGATTTCTAGAGCAGCTTGTGTGAGCGTCCAGCAGACGGCAGCAGATCAAGACTTTATTATAAATCATGATGATCATCAGGTTATTGAACGCATGTTAATAACATTATATCATTCTACATTATTATATTACTTGAATGATTAAGATTGTTTTCATAAAAACTCATTATTTCAGCATTTTATATTCAAAAATACAGATACTGTAAACTAGAACATTCTTCAGATGTTATCCAAATGTTACATTGTGGTTGTGGGAACATAAAAGTGTCCATTTTTCTTAACGTCAGTTGAATGTTCTTTAAAGGTTAACATGCAGAAGCATTCCTGAAAACCTGAGATCATAAACATGTTACATCAATGTTATTTGAACTACTTTTCTTCCTAAACTTTAAATAACTGTAGCCAATGTTGTTGGAACGTTCCCTGTTAGTTGGTTTATATGTGTGCGTGCATCCAAACATTATAAAACATCATATTCATTCAGCAATTCATTTAAATCATCTAACAAGATTTCATAAACACTTTCAATAATGACATTTTCAGTTCATTTCTGCTGATTTTACTCGTGCTTTTGAAAGTTTAACATCACAAATACTTTTACTCTCAGATTTGCAAATGACTCGTGTTGCAATGAAACTGTATCAGCTACACCGTCACTCTGTGTTTTAGACAGAAAAACTATCAATAATAATCTATTGAAAAAAACATATTATGCACATTATATCTGTCTGTGTAAACACTTTTACTCTTTAACTCTTTATTCTCGTTGCATTCTACAACTTTCCCTCATGTTCTGACTACAAATGTAAAGTTTAAAGAAAAGTTGATCTGTTGATTCTTGTTACAGTGAAACACCTCACGAGTTTTACACATCTCAAATAATCAAATACAGCAACTTAAATCAATCTTCCCTTTCTCTGGATTTATCAGCACATAAACTCTGAGATCAAATACTTACATACATTTCTATCAATGACACCAAACTGACAACACAAATGAGAGTGTAAGAGTAATTCAGTGTGTGTGTGTGTGTGTGTGTGTGTTGTACCTGTTGAGCGTTCATTCGGCTGATCTGAACATTCCAGCAGTGAAACTCAACAATGAGACGCAGAAGGACTAAAGACGCCTATGACAGTATGACATCATCGGCACAACCATATATGGAGCCTCTCACAGCCATGAACCTGCGCGTGTGTGTGTGTGTGTGTTACAGCAGAGCAGTGTGTGTGCGTGTGTGTGTCTCTGTGTGTGCTACAGCAAAGCAGTGTGTGTGTGTGTGTGTGTGTGTCTGTGTGTGTGTGTGTGTGTGTGTGTGTGTGTGTGTGTGTGTGTGTGTGTGTGTGTGTGTGTGTGTGTGTGTGATGAGAAAGTTTCTCTGGTTTACAACATTTCCTTCTGGTTTTCTTCACTTAAAGCCATTAATTCCCCTAAAGGAGAAAAAATGTACAAACATCTAAAAGACACAGTCATGTAAGAGAGAGAGAGAGAGAGAGAGAGAGAGAGAGAGAGAGAGAGATTGTGTGTGTGTATATGTGTGTGTGTGTGTGTGAGAGAGAGAGAAAGACGGAGAGAGAGAGAGGGAGAGAGAGAGAGAGAGAGGGGAGGGGGGACAGATTGACTGTTTGTTAAGTGAGAGACTAAGTGTAAAGTTTGTACAAACTTTAAATCTTTTGCCTGTAAAAGACCCCAACCAACTATTCCTTTGTGTTTCCAGTCTAAAATGACCGGCTCACTACGATTGTTAATAAATCTCTCATATTGCATATATTGTCACAAGATATTGCATCAGATCATTTTATCAACTTCTTTTTTAGTAATTAGGACAGGTTTTGTACATATTATTATAATTTTTTTGTTCACATAGTTTAAAAATAATTTTTTATTGATAGACACTTTCATTGAACTGAGCTCATATCATGTTAGTGGGGGCAGTCCCTGCAGAAAACCAAAAAATACTGATCAGCCTCAACATTAAAAGCAGCTGCCTAATATTGTGTAGGTCCCCCTCGTGCCACCAAAACAGCACCAACCCGCATCTCAGCACAGCATTCAGACACACTATTCTTCAATTGTACAGAGTTACTGTAGACTCGATCAGTTCAAACCAGTCCAGAGTCAAACCTCTCTCATCAACAAGTGTTTTATACACAGAACTGTCACTCACTGGATGATTGTTGTGTTTGGCACCAATCATTCATGCGATTATCTAATCAGCCAATCCTGTGAATTGTGTATGTGAGTGTGTGTGTATGTCTGTATGTGTGTGTATGTGTGTGTGCGTGTGTGTGTGTGTGTGTGTGTGTGTGTGAGTGTGTGTGTTCATCTAAAGGATTGTGATGCTCCTGTGCACTAAATAATTCTGGATTATGTAGTCTAATCCATTATTCTTTATCTGTCACACACTAGGGGTCACACTTGGGAGCCAGAGACACCTCTGATCTTTGATAAAAGGCCAATGGGAATTGGCAAGTGGTATTAGCATGCCACTCCCACGAACATACGGGTATAAAGGAGGGGTGTGCATACCGCTCATTCTGATTTTCTCTTCAGAGCCGAGCGGTCGCTATTTCATTGAGAAATAAGCGAGCTGAATTGCCATGGCTTCCATTCACCTTTGCTGGATCCTTACGGCGACTTACAGCAGCTTTCTCCCCTCTCAGCACAGGTGCACTGCAGAGATCGCCCCTGGGTGCTTCGGCAGATCTACTAAGAATATATTCTAAAAGAGTATTTTCCACCTAAAAGAGTATATTCTAAGTATATTCTTTTTAAAGATGCATCTTTTTAAAGAGGCCTTTCAGGTTCGAGCCTGCCGCAGGAAGCAGACACCACCTGTCTCAAGGCCGGCCACCAAGAAGAAGGCTTTGAAGTGCCCTGGAGATGGGCGACCCAGGGACCAGGAGATCCACTGTTCCGGAGCTGGTGAACAGACCACTCCATCCCCCAGTGGAGGGCTGGTATGTGAATCTTTTGCTCCTTTCTCATTCAATTTCGCTGCACGCTCAAGTAGCTGTGGTATCCAAAATTTAACAAAAGATTGGTTTCCTTATTCCCTGGGTCACATAACCGGTGTGTACAGCCATCATTACAACCACCATCCACCATTTCCCTTTGGCATGTTCAGCGCCCCGGCATCGGTATCCCCGCCCCTGCGCACCAAGCTGTGGCACAAATACACTCAACACTGGACCCTGGCAAATTCCCCTGAGGAAGCACCTTCTTTCTCAGGGACGGGGCACCATATGGTACCCGCGACCATACCTCTGGAAACTCCATGTCTGGCCCCTGGATGGGACACGGAAGACCTCAGTGTCCTACCACCCGTCGTAGTAGACACGGTCACTCAGGTGAGGGCCCCCCCTAATATAAGGCAACAGTATGCTTTGAAGTGGCATCTGTTCGCTAAGTGGTGTTCTTCCCTGAATGTGAAGACCCCAGAGGTGCGCAGTCGGCTCTGTGCTTTCCTTTCTGCAGAAGATGTTGGAGGGACGGCTGTTCCCCTCCACCTTGAAGGTGTACGTAGCCGCTAGAGTGGCACACCACAACACGGTAAGTGGGCGGTAAGTCCTTAGGAAAACATGAAATGATCATCAGGTTCCTGAGAGGCGCAGGAGGTTGAATCCCTTCAGACCATGCCTTGTTCCCTCGTGGGAACTCTCTCTAGTCCTGCAAGGCCTATGAGGGGCTCCCTTTGAGCCCTTAGAGTCAGTGGAGCTTAAGGCACTCTCTGAAGACTGCCCCCCTGATGGCACTCACCTCCATCAAGTTGCTGTGTCCGGTAATTGCTTTACGCATCTATTTGGATCGCACACAGTGCTTTAGAGTTTCTGAGCAGCTCTCTGTCTGCTTTGTTGGACAGCAGAAATTAATCTGCTTACTAAGCTCAGCAAGTGCCGCCCCTGGCAGGGCTATGAGCCCATTCTACTAGGAGTGTGGCGGCCTTCTGGGCTCTGACCAGTGGTGCCTCTCTAACAGACATTTGCAGAGCAGCGGGCTGGGCTACACCCAACACCTTTGCGAGGTTCTATAATCTCCGGTTTGAGCCGGTTTCGTCCCGTGTCTAAGCAGGAACGAACAGGTCCGGGTCAGCCGGTCGGGTATATCGCTTGCACTTAGCACCTTTCACCTCCCTTGAGCTGAAGACGTGTATTGTTGATTCCCAGTATCTTTCACAAATGTGTTCCCTGGTTGATTTCTTCCGAGCCCTGTGGCAGCCAAGTTTACGGAGAAACTCACTGCCGGCCCAGTAAATGTTC
>JAVLUX010000051.1:1403450-1458450 GCA_032164185.1 Moxostoma hubbsi
GATGATTAATAAAGTGCAGTGCTGATTGTTGATCGTGAGAGATCATGTGTTCAAAAGTCTTATTGCTTGTGGGAAGAAGCTGTCATGTAGTCGGGTGGTGCGGGTCCTGATGCTGCGATACCGCCTGCCTGATGGAAGCAGTGAGAGCAGCCCATGACTCGGGTGGCTGGAGTCTCTGATGATCCTCCGAGCTTTATTCACACACCGTCTGTTATATATATCCTGGAGGGAGGGAAGCTCACCTCCGATGATGTTTCTGGCAGTTCGCACCACCCTTTGCAGGTCTTTGCGGTTGTGGGCGGTGCTTTTGCCGTACCAGGCGGTGATGCAGCCAGTCAGGATGCTCTCTACGGTGCTGGTGTAGAACCGTGTGAGGATGTGTTGGTTCATTCCAAACTTCCTCAGCCGTCTCAGGAAGAAGAGGCGCTGGTGAGCCTTCTTCACAACGGCCTCAGTGTGGACAGACCATGTGAGTTCCTCAGTAATGTGGACACAGAGGAACTTGAAGCTGCTGACTCTCTCCACCGGTGCTCCATTAATGGTGATGGGGCTGTGTTCTCTGTCTTTCTTCCTGAAGTCCACCACAAGCTCCTTGGTTTTACTGACGTTGAGGAAGAGGTTGTGCTCCTGACACCAGCGTGTCAGAGTGTGCACCTCCTCTCTGTAGGCCGTTTCATCATTGTCAGTGATCAGACCTACAACCGTCGTATCGTCAGCAAACTTAATGATGGCATTGGAGCTATGTGTTGCCACACAGTCATGTGTGTAAAGGGAATACAGGAGTGGGCTGAGAACACAGCCCTGCGGGGCTCCAGTGTTGAGGGTCAGTGATGAGGAGATGTTGCTGCCCATTCTAACCACCTGACGTCTGCCTGACAGGAAATCCAGGATCCAGCTGCACAGCGAGCTGTTTAAGCCCAGAGCCCGGAGTTTCTCATCAAGCTTGGAGGGCACTATGGTGTTAAATGCTGAGCTGTAGTCTACAAACAGCATTCTCACATATGTGTTCCTTTTTTCCAGGTGGGAAAGAGCAGTGTGTATTGTAGATGCAATGGCATCATCAGTGGAGCGGTTGTTGCGGTAGGCAAACTGCAATGGGTCCAAAGAGGTGGGCAGAACAGAGCAGATGTGATCTCTGATCAACCTCTCAAAGCATTTGCTGATGATGGGGGTGAGGGCAACAGGACACCAGTCATTTAAGCAAGTGATTTTTGATTGCTTCGGTACAGGCACAATGGTTGATGTTTTGAAGCATGTGGGGACTACAGACAGGGATAGGGACAAGTTGAAAATGTCCATAAAAACACCAGCCAGTTGGTTCGCGCATGCTCTGATGACGCGGCCCGGAATGCCGTCCGGACCCGCGGCTTTACGGATGTTCACCCGTCGAAAGGATCGGGTTACATCCGCAACAGAGACGGAGAGTGAACCATCATCTGTAGTATCGGCCGCGAGTGCTCTCTCTGTGAGGGCGGTGTTGTTGTCCTCGAAACGAGCATAAAATGTATTAAGAGTTTTTATTCCGTTTATAGTCCGTGATGGTGTTAATTCCCTGCCACATACTTCTGGAGTCAGTGGTGTTGAACTGTTCTTCAATTTTGTGCCTGTACTGGCGTTTGGCTGCACGGATGGAGTTACGGAGGGCATAACTGGCTTGTTTACGCTCCTCCGCGTTCCCGGAATTAAAAGCGGTGGTCCGCGCAGTAAGTGCCGCGCGAACATCGCCGTTAACCCAGGGTTTCTGGTTGGGGTAGATCCGTATAGTTTTTGTCGGAACAACGTCCTCTACGCACTTTCTGATGAAACACGTTACGCTATCAGCGTAAACCTCGATGTCGTCATCGGAGGCAGACCGGAACATCTCCCAGTCCACGTGATCAAAACAGTCCTGTAGCGCAGAGTCTGATTGGTCCGACCAGCACTGGATCATTCTGAGGGCGGGTGATTCCCGTTTCAGTTTCTGCCTGTAAGCGGGCAGAAGCAGAACGGAAGAGTGGTCAGATTTGCCAAATGGTGGGCGGGGGAGGGATTTGTAGCCATCCCGGAAAGGAGAATAGCAATGATCCAAAACCGGTCCCCTCGTGTGTTAAAGCTGATGTGTTGGTGGTATTTTGGTGCTATTGTTTTGAAGTTGGCTTTGTTGAAGTCCCCGGCAACAATGAACGCGGCCTCAGGGTGCGCGGTTTCCTGCTGACTTATACTGCCATACAGTTCCCTAAGTGCCCGGTCTGTGTCGGCTTGTGGGGGGATGTACACAGCAGTGATAATGACCGCTGTGAATTCCCTCGGTAGCCAGAATGGTCGACACAGAAGCATGAGAAATTCCAGATCAGGAGAGCAGAAAGACCTGATAAAATGTATATTCCTCTGATCACACCATGATTTGTTGATCATAAAACATACACCTCCACCTCTGCTTTTACCTGAGAGGTCTTTCGCTCTGTCCGCTCGGTGCACGGAGAAACCCGTGGGTTCGATGGCCGAGTCTGGAATCTCCGCGGACATCCAGGTTTCCGTAAGACAGATAACACGGTATTCTCTCGTCTCTCGTTGGAAAGAGATCCGCGCTCTCAGCTCGCAGAGCTTGTTGTCCAGAGACTGAACATTTGCCAGTAGTATACTGGGTAGCGGGGGGCGATTTGCGCGACGTCTTAATCTGATGAGAATGCCGGCTCTTTTTCCCCTTTTCCGTCTGCGTTTCCGCGGCCGGGCAGCCCAAACAAAGGGCTCCGCTAGCGTGTTTGTAAACCGCGGGTCGGCATTGAGGAATGTGAAGTCCGGTTTTCGGTGTGTGATTGCCGAACCAATGTCCAAAAGCGTTTGTCTGTCGTACACAATAAGGCAGACAACATCCAAGACAAAAAAACACAGAACTGTAAACAAAACAAACAATAAACTGCAGTGTTTTGACGGAGCTCGCGACGCAGCAGCCATACTCGGCGCCATCTTGAGACTAGATTTAGTGCATGACTTAACCTCCAGTGTGCTGTCTGTCTGCACTGGTCTCAGAACAGTTACAGGAGAGCTATAGGATGCTCCCTTGCTCCCTATTTAGTGCATGCCTTAACCTCCAGTGTGCTGACTGTCTGCACTGGTCTCAGAACAGTTATAGGAGAGCTATAGGATGCTCCCTTGCTCCCTATTTAGTGCATGATTTAACCTCCAGTGTGCTGTCTGTCTGCACTGGTCTCAGAACAGTTATAGGAGAGCTATAGGATGCTCCCTTGCTCCCTATTTAGTGCATGACATAACCTCCAGTGTGCTGTCTGTCTGCACTGGTCTCAGAACAGTTATAGGAGAGTTATATGATGCTGTGAAATTAAAAAATGTCATATCAGATGAAACTAGAGACTCGAATCTTTGGACTCAAACAGGTTTCAATGTAAAAACTTCATGAGGTTTTGATGTAGTTTTGTTGCTGTTTCTCCCAAAAACAAACTCCGCTGTGATCAGCACTATGATGTTTGGTCACATGACTCTGTGCGTTTGATAGTATTAATTAATTCAATGCATCGATTATTAAAAGTGTAGTATGTAACAATTTACATGAAATATTCAGCTTTTTTCGGCTTGTAATGCAACTTAAAAAATGAGTCCTTCCCAGACTTCCACGGTTGCCTATTAAAGCCTGTAGACTGAGTTTCATGTGAAGGGAGCGGGTCGCTTTTGCCGGGAATATCCAAAGGATGTGACGTTTATGTATGTATGTATGGATCAGTATGCTATGCTAGCTGAGAAGTAGTTCATTTCCTTTGTCAAAATATTCCAATCCACAATCACGAGAGTGCCGGACAGACAGATGAAAAAACAGTGCGAGTGAAGAGGTGAAAACACAAATCATAGCGTCAAGCTCTGCTGTTAGTCAGGAACAATTATATGATCCTCCTCGAATGTTTGGAAACATTTTGGATTTAGAAAGAAGGGCAGCACTCTGGACAAAATGTTGCAATATGCCGAATAGTAATGAACTATAAGGGGAACACAACCAACATGGCCGACCATTTTAAGCAAAGGCATGAGGCGTGCAGTCAGCACACGTATAAAGGGCGTTACTTCAACATCATCTTTTCACCCTGAACTTGCCAAAATATGAGTTTATGTGCACGTATTATAAAGCATTAATGTCTGAAGCGGAGTCATTTTACTTTGCATTACATTTTAGTTTTCGAGTTCAACAGTGGATCCTGAATTCAAACATTTTTATCCTGCGGTTAAAACCCGCTTGAGAATAAATGTGCTTTGAAACCCGACGTCGGAGTATGAACACTATGTTGGGAACACTTTTGTGCTTCCAGCATATTTTGGAAAAAGGCAAGAATCCATCCAGTATAATCACATTGAATTAAATGGTGGCCAAATTTCAGATTTCATGAAGCATCGTAATCGTGAGGTAAATATTTACACCCCTTTACTTTACTGAGAGCACAGAGTGTCCTGAACTGAGGTCAGTGGGTTTCAATGAAATGATATTATGTGTCGCGTACAGTGAAGCCAAAATACAACATCCCCGCATGTGTGTGTGCGGGGTCGCACGAGGTTCACTTTGGTCTCCAGAAGTGACTAAATCAGACAACACTTCCCTTTGCGGACATTTGGGCACGGCCTGAAATGTCAAATGCAAAAAGCTTAAGATAAAGATACATCCTCACTGCAGATGCATAGCAACACCCTAGCAACCATCCAGAGCACATTACCATCATGGCCTTGACTTGCACATTTCCTTCAGGAGTACACCGATGTGGAGACGTTGAATCTGTGGGTTTGGAGAACTGACTCGATGACTCTTTAATCACACACAGAGTTTAAAGCCACAAGCTCTTTCATTTATCTCTCCTTTCATGTTTGTGATGTCATGCACACAATCTCCGTCTGTAAACAGTCATTGTTCTGCTATTTAATAAGTAGTCTGAAAGTTCATTACATGTTCTGAGATGTTTGTGAGACACTGTTGAGATCATGGGATCAGAATCGAGTCTTTCATCTTTTATAAACATCAGGAGACACAAACAGCAGCTGAACTGGTCTGTTCTGTAAGAGACGGCTCATATAATGAATCCTGACTCATTCACAGAGGACTTGTTTGAAGACTGACTCTGGATTTGATATTTGTTACAACACATAATAGATGAAGATCTTGTTTCTGACACATCTAAATGTTGAATTCAAGTGTAAAGTTTGATACTGAACACAGTCTGCTGTTGCTGAGATCTGCTCATGCTTTCATTAAAATAACTGCTGCTGTGTTCACGCTACACCAGAATGTTCCAGATGATTTCAATTACATTTCTACAAGACTTTCCAAGAAACTTAGAGAGCTTGTAAAACCTTATTCCATTTTTCACTTTGTCTGTTGGTCTGTGAAACGGCGCCTTCAAATCGAACGTTCACACAGATAGATCGATCATTAGGGCCATTTATAGCTTTCATAAGACTGAAAGAGATTTCATCGATTATTGGATTCTTCAACCACAGACACTTCTATGTCCCAGGGGTTGATTTGCATTGGTTTTATCATGTCTTTTTCATTTGGTTTTGCTACTTTTTAAATGTCTTTATTAACAGATTGAATGCCCGTTTCCCAAAAAAATGACTTTTTACATTTTATGCACTATGATATTCTAAACAGAGTAAAATAAACATAAACCAAACTTGTATGAAAAATCTCACAGACGAGTAAAAATGGCTCATTTTTGCAACAAAATAATCTATACAGTCACATTCATGGGAATGAGAGCTTTCATTTGATATATGACTTGTCCATTTATGTGCCGTATGAAGGAATTTGATTTTAAATACATTTCTACCCCATTACCTCTAGGGGGTGCTAATTTTCAACGCAAATGAATTGAGACATTCATTTGTTATTTTAAGTAGCATAAATGCAGAGATGATGGATATCTCTGAAAAGTTCAGATTGTAAGCTTTAAAATGATACCTCATGATTTATGTGTACAGAGTCTTTAATGTTTTTAACGTAATCTTTTTACGTGATATAGCGCCCCGGCTGGCAGGTCCATAGAGTTTAAGGATTTATGTAAATGTTTGTAAGTAAAATCATTAAATGCCGTCCTTCCGCCCGAAAATATAGTCCCAGTGAACAGAATGTTGCTAGGCAGCAAGAATAACCGTCAGATATCAGCATCCAGGACCCTTTTATAATGTCGACATATACAAATTTGGTCTAAAAAATTATATTAAAACTAACATAAACTAAGATTACTTAAAAATACAAAAGCAATGTTTACTGTTAGTTCATGTTAACTAATGTTGTTAACTCATTGATCCTTATTGTAAGTGTTGCCAAAATATTCATTCTAGTTGTTTTCACATGGTATGCCAAACGTGGCCAAGAAGTACACAGTGTGATTGTAAATGATTGAACGCTCCTTGTAATGAGTTGACTGTAGAGTTCAGAGAGCGTTCATTCATTTCACTGTAGTTTATGATGAGTGTATATGCATAAAACATGAAATGGAGGTTTGAGCGGTCTACTGCTGCTGGACCCCTGAAATACACTGTCCGTTAGTAATGACTCTTTAGTAATGTGTATACCGGTCAACACTCTTAAACTTCATGTCATTTCAGAAGCTGCCGCGTTTCTTGGATGTAACCACACACGACAAAAGGCACGGAGTGAGACTTTATTTCCTCTTCGAAATCAACTGCTTCTCAGCTGGATTTGATTTTCAGGTGGTGACCCAACACAGTATTGAATGTAATCTGGGTGCTATTTTCTTGATGGTGTTTGAGGATGAGTTCACGTCCACGTTGACATCTGTCTAATTTGAGGTGCTTTGACTGAGTGAGATGAATTTATGTGCAAGAATACTGAGTTTGATTGGACAACCTTTGACATCAAAACAAAAAGATATGGGAATTGTATTCCTACATTTTATGAATTGAAAAGTCTATTTATTTTGCTCTCGTAACTGATTATATGGTTCCTGATTATAGTCAATCCCTCCAGGATATTGTGATCTTGCCACTGAAATAATGAATCCACTTTCTGCATCATTTGTGGAAGCTGTGATTCATGTTTGACCGCAGCAAAACAAATGCTCTAAAACCTGGACACATTCTGTGTTACCCGTACTTTGGCCCTAATGACCATACAAGGTATGGGACACATTCCCATGTAATTTTGTAGTAGAGTACTGTAACCCACAAAAAACGAGTACTTGTCAGTTTCAGTGTCTTATTCACATACGTTACCAAGAACGAAAATATGTAATGAACGATATGCATTAATGATAAATACAAAAAAAAAATATATATATATATAAAAATAAAATTAGAGTAAAAAACATTGCACTCGCCCGGAGCGTTCATAGAAACCAATACTGACGCATTAGGATAATGCACATATATAAACTCTAAGGCATTTATATCTTTTCACACGTTATTATTCAGAACAGCAAGTGATGAAAGTTGGCTTTTTATAAAATGTGCTCTGTCCGTGTTCACATAACAGTCTGATAAGCTTCAGAGTTTCTTGTACCGCTTCGCATTTCTTTCCACCTTAAAAACAGATCCTCATCCGTTGGTTTGCATGACTCCAACAACAACCGAAAACCAACTCGAAAGCACACAAAATGCCCTGATTTGTTCTTCTCTCATCCAACACCTCGACGACACACTCCCAGAGCGCCCCTCAGTGGACTCAATTGTAACTGCAAGATTTGGTGAGCGATTCAGAGGGAAATGCACAAAGGAAAATGTATTTGCGATATTTGAGTAGTTGATTATTCAATTACTCATGCATATCCATAATTGTACAAGTTTACTATTATTATTTGTGAGTTTGTACTGCAAAACAACACAAAAAACGGCACAAATGGCATCACAACTTTGAGAAAAGCCACAGCAAATTCCCTCATCTTGGGCCGCAGTAATCAAGAAGTGACATGAAATCCTGGTGGAACTGATTAGTACTGTAAGCATTGCTTTAGCTGTCTGTGACTCCGTCAGAACAGATCTGTGTCTAATTTTCGGTTTGCAACACTTGAGAATCACTGATCTAAATCATTATAAAACATGTTGCAATCTTGTGACACTACAGATGGAGAATGCAACACTCAAATGACAGAACCTTGAACAAACTTCCTTTGACACAACATGTGGAACTCCATCCAAGTTGTGGGATAACTGAAAGGGCAGATTCGCCTGTAATCCACCGCTATTCCTTACAAGGCATTCGCCTCTTTCCAGAGAAAAAAAAGAGTTGTGAGGGGGAGAAGAAAATGACATAAAAAAACTCAAAGTGTTTCCCGGAGAGTTTGTGTGAGAGTGTGTGTGTGTATGTGAGTGTGTATGTGTGTGTGTGTGTGAGTGTTTGTGAGTGTGTGTGTGTGTGTGTGTGTGTGTGTGTCTGTGTTTGTGTATGTGTCTCTGTTTGTGTGTGTGTGTGTGTTTGTGTATGTGTCTCTGTTTGTGTGTGTGCTAATGTGGTTTAGAGCGTTCTATCACAGATATGTAATCACATTACGACATGCAATCAAGGGCCGCGGGCCGAATTACCTCATATTCACAGAGCCCACAACTCTAAACATGTTCGTAGTGTTTGATTTGGCATTGGTGTTCAATCACTCACACAAACCGATAACAGCTTCACCTGAAATCTGTAAGACAAAAGCTTTTGTTGTTTATAATGAGCATAAAACAGTGTTCACAATCCATATAACTTCCATATTTTGATGCATTATCCAATGAAACAGGACGTTCAATGAAGAACTGTAGAGCGGGACTTGATTTTCTCCATGTGGAATTGATTATACAACAGGTGAATGAAATATAAGAGGTCTTGATGATGTCAGCTGAGAAGGAAAGTCATTTCAGAGACCAAGAAAGTTACTATATTTTCATGAATGACTACAAGGAACAAAAACATTTTGCCTTTGGAATAATGTGTATGTGGCAGGGCGGATGGCGGGTCGTGATTCCGTACACCCGGCCCCTAGTTAGGCTGATGAAGCCCTGAGGGATAAAGGCGACCGAAGATGGCGGTGTGATAGAGAGAGAGTTAGGGCCAGCTGTCCGACACCTGTGTGTGTTTTAATTAAGTTTATCATTAAATTATCATTTATATTTTCAAGCTGGTTCTCGCCTCCTCCTTTCCATTGAACTGTGTTACACTTGTGCCAAACCCGGCAAGGAGGAGTGATACGCCATTGTAGAGTCCTCGCCACTAACATCCACTCCAATGGAGCAGCCATGGCCATCCGCTGGGGGATGGAGAAGCCCGGTCACCTGAGAGCGTAGGAATGGCCGGCAGCTGCGAGGGGAGGAGGGGCTCCAAACCAACTGCCTGGAGCGGGAGGACCGCTGTCAGGGGTGAGGAGACCCCTTCCATCCACCAAAAACGTGGCGGGGTGTTCCGTCCGCCAGGTGACGGAGGACTGCCTCTGATCTGCCTGGAGAGGCGCAGCTGTCGTCCACTAGAGGGTGGAGGAGTGGGTAAATTATAAATTTTTTTCTCTCTCCCTCTGCCGTCTTATTAAATATTATTATTATTATTATTATTATTATTATTATTATTATTATTATTATATTTTTTGTTGGATAAAATCACTGTTACGGTGTAAAACTACTGTGTTTTTTTTTTTGTTATTGTTGTTCATTTCCCTCCCCCTGTCCCCTCCCAGATACATGAAGGTGGGGATGACCTGACCAGATGGGGCCGGAAGGGCACGCCTCCCCCCAGGGAAAGAGGGTGGGGGGGGGATGTACGTCATCCCGGGGACTCCCCAGCCTGAGAGAACGATGGAGGATTGTGGCAGGGTGGAGGGGGCCTGGTATGTGGAATCACGACCCGCCCCCGCCCTTCGCCCTTCGCCCTTCCACAGTGTACTTATGTCAAACTCAAAAAGCTTTTCCAGAAAGACCAGGCTGGTTTACTCACATTAAACTCACTTTAACTGATACCGTTTTCTTGATCTACACATTTCATGGAACAATTCAGCATTTCAACTAAAAACACAATCTCAAAACTCACAAACAATCTTCTGTCAAAATTAAATTCTGGCTTCAAATGACACAATCCAGCAGACACAAATAGTGTCATCATTACAAAAACGAAATCAACCAGGAAGAATTTTGCAAGTCTGTAAATGTATATAAAGTGTGGAAGAGTGCAGGTAAACACTGTAAGGCAATGTTCAAAAAGTCAGTTTGAGAGTAAGCCTGGGGAAAATCTCTACAGTAACAAATGATTTCAAAGTAGAAATAAGCACAATAAGGAATCTAGTATACTGTAAAGTAGAGTTGGCACACAAACCAAATGTCCCTCAGTTATTGCAGAAATACAGAAGAACAAGTACAGTTGGGCAAGACAGATATTTTCACAATGATCAGTTCATGTGACACAGTACAATAGCGTCTAACCTGCGGTAATGTCCCCTGTATGTTACTTGTCACTTAAGCAAATTGCAGAGATTGGTTTTCTTGTCTGAAGGTTTGATTGGCAGATGTAACCATAAAATGACTCAGATTTCGCTGGACTTGTTGGCCACCATTGAGATATCAAGCACAAGAACAGTCAGCTAGAGTGGAGGCTGGGACAACATATCATTCTTCTTCACCTTCCTCTACCTCTTTGTCTCAGTCTCTATTTGGATTCATTATTATAAAGCACATATTCACCTTTTAATTTATTAGAAAATTCTGACTGGTGTGTGAATTTTGCAACTTAGTGTTTACACATGGAGAAATGTGTGTTAACCGCATTCAGGCTTTGAATGGCATGAGGTATTAAATCTCGTTTTTGGAGAAATCAAACAACATTTGGTGCGGTTCATGATTAAATCAGGTAAAAACTATTTGCCAATGGGGGAAGAAAAATACACCCGTTTCCCCTTTGAATCAAATCAACATTGTGTCGATGTAGTGATGCTAGGGGTCTTCCTTAAGAGCCTCGGTTACCTCTTATCTTTGAGAAAAGGCCAATGAGAATTGGTGAACAGAATTTGCATGCCCCTCCCACGGACATACGGGTATAAAATGAGGAAGGCGTGCGTCTGTTCAGACAGATTTTTTCTTTGGAGACGAGTGGTTATGTTTCAGCGAGCTGAATAAATCCACTGCTGTTCCACTCACCTCTATCAAGAGCATATGCTTTTGGAGATACGGCACAAATCGGCAGCTTTTCTCTTCTCTGGACCCCAGTACTACACCCCTGTGTGCTTCGACAGCCACCTAAAAGAGTTTATTCTCTAAAATATTAAATTTCTCTAAAAGAGCAAGCACTTGGACATAAGCAGACGGATTCCATCCAACATATATTGCTCAAGATCCCACACCACGTCTGCTCAATGAGGCCATCCCCCTGCAGTGGTAAAGCCCCAGGCAGCTCCGCCCCAGCCCATTTGACAGACCTCTGTTTTCTACGGGCCGGAGTCCCCCTGCAGCAGGTGTCTAGATGCGTCGTAGTTACTTTGGACACCTCCCAGTTGGGCTGGGACGCTGTGTGCAACGGGCACAGCCTTAGCGTTGCTGTGTCCGAGGCGTACCTTTTGCACCTACTTGGATCGCACGCAGAGCTTTAGACACTCTGAGCAGCTCTTTGTCTGCCTGGTGGACAGCGGAAAGGGAACGCTGCCCCAACAGAGGCTTGCCCATGGGATCGTGGACGTCATTTCCGGGATTGAGCACACTCTACAAGGTGTTTGGCATCCTCGTAGGCACTGGCCATGACACCTCTCCAGCAGACATCTGCAGAGCAGTGGGCTGGGCAACACCCAATACCTTTGTGAGGTCTTACAACCTCCGGGTTGAGCAGGTTTCGTCCCGTGTTTTGACAGGTCTGAACATGGAGAAATCGGTAATACGGTGACAACAGCTGGCCGGGTGTATCGCTTGCGCATAGCACCTTTCCTCCCCTGAGGTGAAGATGTGAGCTCTACTCCCCCAGTCGCATCCTCAAGTCATGGACCCTGGGTATCCTTCCTCCCTAGCCCTCTCTGGCTCCAAACTCAGCGGAGGAAGTTTGCAGCCAGACCCACTGCAGGCAACAACTTGCCTACACTGGAATATGTGCTCCATAGGTTCTGATTATTCCAATATCTACTGTGATGCATTTCCACGGTACGGTCCCACTGTCGGCGGATCCGTATCTACCTTGGGCAGAGCTCCCTTTGTTTGTAGAGCTCCTCCCCATCGAGGCAGGACCTACCACCGCGCCACTTCCATGTGTGGCTGGTAAGCCCATGTGACGTATTCACCACATGTTAACCTCCCCTGTTGGGCAGGATGTGGTCTCCATGGGGTCTTTTCCCCCTGAAAGAATAGGATTGATAAAGAACGCCTTTCCCGATGCATGTTATAGTGTTAGATGGCCCCAGCCGCAACTAACACTCTATGGAGAGGAACCATAGAGAGAGAAAAGGCCGAGGCTGGCGCAGCCTGCTCCCAGGCTAGTTACGTCCCCTGCCTCAGGGATGTGGGGAACCATATGACGTCTCTTGGGGCGTTGGGGAAGCTTACGTGCAGCCTGATGCACCTGCTATTTTCGCACGCAGCAGCCTGCTTGCACCTGCATAAGCAGTCCACATAACATGTTCAGTATTGTGGTGTTTTTAGATAGGGACCCCTAGTGTCACTACATCGATACAAAACGTTGAGTGAGTGACAGAAGGGGAATGTCTCGGTTACTGTCGTAACCTCTGTTTCCTGATGGAGGGAACGAGACATTGTGTCCCTCTTGCCACAACACTGTACTAAGCCGCTGAAATGGCTGGGACTTTACTCTCAGCTCCTCAGCTCAAAACCAGTCTGAACAGACACATGCCTCCCTCCTTTTATACCCGTATGTCTGGGGGAGGGGCATGCAAATTCTGCTCGCCAGTTCTCATTGGCCTTTTCTCAAAGATGTAACCGAGGCTCTTAAGAGAGACCCCTAGTGTCACTACATTTATTACCCCCATTTATTACCCCATTGGTAACTAGTTTTTCTTGTTACAAGCATAAATGTTACAAAATCTTGTTGGATTTCTCTGGAAACAAGATTATATGTTTATTTTGTCATTTTGCTTCTCAAGTAAACTAATCCTGTTTTAGATATTCTTAATGGAAAACAACACAAAAACTTTTTGCAAAGCATTGGTTTGATATTTTGTTGTATAATGCATTGCCATTCATACATAAATCAGGATGATATCAGATTTGACCCTATTTATTATCTTTCTTGTGTGTGTGTGTGAGTGTGAGTGTGTGTGTGTGTGTGTGTGTGTGTGTGTGTGTGTGTGAGTGTGTGTGAGTGTGAGTGTGTGTGTGTGTGAGTGTGAGTGTGTCTGTGTGTGTGTGTGTTTGTGATTGTGTGTTTGAGTGTAAGCGTGTGTGTGTGTGAGTGTGTGTGTGTGTGTGTGCGTGTGTGTGTGTGTGTGTGTGTGTGTGTGTGTGTGTGAGTGTGAATTGTTTTTGACTTTATAATTATTAAACAAAATAACTCATAAGCGGTTGTGTTTGAGGCATTTCACGCCTGAATATCTCCAGAGGTGATCGGTTATATTTGCCTGTTTCTTGAATAGAAACAAACATCTCAGAAATCTCAGTGGAACTAAGTGAGTGACATAATAGAGACAAAAGGCCAGCAAGACTGTATATTTGTTGGTTGTAACGGTCTTGTCTTCAGGAACTCAACTGGAACTGTGTTGATGATTGAGATTATGAAGGTCTTCTGGTCAGCGTGAATCTGCCAGATGAGTCTCAACAGCTGTTCTGTAATTCACAATGACTAATCGCACGCTCCCCGAGTCCTCCAGACGATTCTCCTTATGAAACATCTCTGGAAGTGTGCTTCCTGTGATCACATTAGCTGATCTGAAGGTATGTTTGGTTTGGACGAGTGACTCGGTTCTGGGCTCAAACATGAATGTGTCTGACTCGAGCAACGCCATAAAAAATATCTGCTCATCCAAGGTGTCACTAATTACCGTGCGAGGAGACGCGAGAGATTTATACTGGACACATTCACAAAATGGTAATACTCACATGCAATGTTCAGCAGGATGTTCTGGTCTCGGCCCATCGGGATGTCCACTATTAAGATGCCGTTAACGTTCGACGCCTCGGAGATGTTTGGCAGATGTTTCTGTATCAAACTCTAGAACTAAATGTACTGAAGTGTTTTACTGTTCAAATGAGTAACGTGAAAAGCTTTTAGTTGATATTGAGATACCGTGACTCATTGTTTAAACTGCCCCAGAGTCGTGCCGTGATTTCTGGACGTTAAAGCACTTGTATCTGTGCACACTATTAGTGATCCATTTGTAGCTTGACTTTAAACATTTCATCTTTTATTTGAGTGATTCGACATGTCAGCTGCTGATAGTAAAGAATGCTAGTAGCACTGATATACACACTTCACCTTTAATAATTATGAATGATCCAAATTAAGACTTTTCCAAGTAATGCACTTCATAATTCAAACAATGTAGAAAGTTGGTGCATTAATATACAATGTGCAGTAATGTGTGTGTGTGTGTGTGTGTGTTTCACGACGATGCTTCAAATGTGACTCATCCAATCAGAATTTAGTGACAGAATTTTCTGTTTCTAATCACAAATAGATGCCGCTGTTGTTCTAGAGCATTACAGCAGAAAGACTCAACAGTATCATGGTGAACCGTCATTAAATATTTGTAGAAGCGAGTGCTTGTTTTATCACAGCGTGAGGCGTGTGGACATGTCGTCCGTTTGAAGTGCAGCAGGTTTTAATTTCACGCTCATTAATCTATTGTTGTAGGATGCATTGTAGCAGCATGTCATCATTTCCTCTGTGTGCTGACATTACATACTCACAGGAAAATGTGCTGCATGGGAATGGACACCAGACCCAGTCTGTTTCTCTCTCTTGTGTTCACATACATGTCTCTCTATCAGTGTAATGTTGTAAATATGAATGTTGATGTATCGCTCACTGACTGCAGCTCTGATGATCTAATGCCTCACTTTATCCGACTTTATGAGGCAGCAGCAACCAGCTAACTCTAACCAGATGTTACACACTCACACACGCACGCACACACACACACTCATTCACACACACACGCATGCACGCACGCACGCGCACACACACACACACACACACACTCATTCACACACACACACACACACACACACACACACACACAGACACACACTCATTCACAGACACACACACACACACACACACACACACTCATTCACAGACACACACACACACTCAGTCACACACACGCACACACACTCATTCACACACACACGCACGCACACACACACACACTCATTCACACACACACAGACACACACACACACATGTGCACACACACACACACACACACACACTCATTCACAGACACACACACACACACACACTCAGTCACACACTCACACACATACACACTCACACACACACACACACACACACTCTCACACACACACATACACACACACACTCACACACACACACACACACACATTTCCAGCTGAACATCGTTCAGAATTTCTCGTTCTTTAGTTCATGGCTGTTGCATCATGTCATCTGTGATCTTTACAATCATTTAAGAAATGAGGAGCTCAGTGCGATTTGTAGTTTCTAAATAACAATATCAAACAGGTGCTGATGAAATCAAAGGTATAGTCCATTTTTCCAGAACATTGTTTTGTCATTGAATATCCGCTGTGAAATATCTTTATATGCGCTGACTCTTATTCATTAAAGCAATCTTGCATGTGCACCAGATGTTCAGTGAATCAAGACTGTGATTGTATGCTTCAGAAGAGCAGGAGAGATGTGGACGAGTTTATGGACAAATGTTCATTTAAAAGTACAGGCTATAATTAAAAAGCTTATTTTGTTATTGTTATTTTCAGCTAGAGACTGAAAGTTCATTCGGATCATTTTATTTAGAAAGAAGAGTGTAATTGAATGTATTCAGCATAAAGAGTGCGAGCGAGGGACACAATGCATGAATGGTGCAAGCTGATGCTCACATGTGATATGCCAAAGCCAATCGGATCACATGGTGGAAGCTGATCCTATTAGGTGTATTCGGGTAACCAATCATTTCCTGACATTTAAATGTGCTCTGTTTGCAACTGAAACCCTCCTCCACTCCTGTTGGGGATTGCATTCATGTGTATTTGTGCAGCAGTGTTTCTGAGATGCTTGATACAGCATGTCTGGTGTTTCTGTAAATGTCCAGCAGCAGCAGCAGGATGTGCTCATGCTTAACTCAGTATGTCTGTGTATGTGCTAGCAGTAGTAGTGTCCATACATGCTCATCATCTAGTCCATGTGTCTTATCCACATAAACATGCTAAATCTCTCACATATTTCATGACTGAAATTCACTTGCTGTTTTTAAAGCTTTAAAAAGATGGTAAGATATAATAAATATATTTATACACTGTTGGTCAAAAGTATGGAATAATGGACAGATTTTGCTCTTATGCAAAAAAATGTATACTTTTATTCAGCAAAGTGGCATTAAGCTGATCACAATATATTCAGGACATTAATCATCTGAATAATTACTATTTCAATTAGAATTTATTTTTCAGAACTTCTTAAACTACTTCAAAGAGTTCTCATCATAAAATCCTCCATGTGCAGCAATGACAGCTTTGCAGATGCTTGTTATTCTAGCGGTCAGTTTGACCAGATACACAGGTGACCTTTCACCCCACACTTCCTGTAGCACTTGACCTTTCACCCCACACTTCCTGTAGCACTTGACCTTTCACCTCACGTTTCCTGTAGCACTTGACCTTTCACCTCACACTTACTGTAGCACTTGACCTTTCACCTCACGTTTCCTGTAGCACTTGACCTTTCACCTCACACTTACTGTAGCACTTGACCTTTCACCTCACATTTCCTGTAGCACTTGACCTTTCACCTCACACTTCCTGTAGCACTTGCCCTTTCACCCCACACTTCCTGTAGCACTTGACCTTTCACCCCACACTTCCTGTAGCACTTGACCTTTCACCCCACACTTCCTGTAGCACTTGACCTTTCACCTCACGTTTCCTGTAGCACTTGACCTTTCACCTCACACTTACTGTAGCACTTGACCTTTCACCCCACACTTCCTGTAACACTTGACCTTTCACCCCACACTTCCTGTAGCACTTGACCTTTCACCCCACACTTCCTGTAGCACTTGACTTAGATCTGTGTGTCTTGTTGGGCACTTCTCACACACCTCACAGTCCAGCTGATCCCACAAAAGCTCAATGAGGTTTAGATCCGTAACACTCTTTTCCAATTATCTGTTGTCCAATGTCAGTGTTTCTTTGCCCACTCGAACCTTTTCTTTTTGTTCTTCTGTTTCAAAAGTGTCTTTTTCTTTGCAATTCTTCCCATAAGAGTCTTCTCTTTACTGTTGTACATGAAACTGGTGTTGAGCGGGTAGAATTCAATGAAGCTGAAAGAGTTATTTAGTTTCCCACTTTTGTGAAATGAGTTGGACGAACATCTCTCAGTAATAATCACTGGAGTTTAAACAGTCACTGCTGTTATAATCAGATTCATATCGGTGCCAAACACACATTTAACTCCAAGCCATTAATAATGTTTCCATTTTCATGACCTTACAAGGCTCTTAAAAATAAGTCCTAGTAGATTATAAATAAAGCGAGGCTGATAATATATCTCTGAACAGAAATAGTCCCCTGTTACCATTTAAAAGCTGAAATCTAATTCAGTCCGGATGAGTTTATGTAAAAATATCCAGCAGGTTCGCACGGGTTCTTGCACGCTGGACTCGTCCGACAAGACTTTAATCTGTCCAGTACCTGAAAGCAGAGGCGACGCTCTGTTTGGTGTGACTTTAGCTCAGACGGGGAAATGTGTGTTAAATTGTGTTTTTCTCCATTGCTGACACACTAGAACTGAATCTGTAACACCCCAAACCATTCCTTCAACTTCTGAAACAGACACTTTTCTGAAAACTATAAACACGAATCACCTGTTTCCAATTTTCTGGAAAACTCTACACACAAATGTCCTGATTTTACACAAGTTTAACCATGTTCTCATTCAGAAAACACAAGCACTCTAAATAACCCTTACTGGAAAATGAGACAAAAATACTTTTACACAAATGTGTTTTTGCAGTGCGACACTGATTTTCAAGAAATATAGCACAAACACGATTTGACTGTCAGTCACTGTTGACTTTCACTGCATGTTTTTTGCACACAGTGAGAGTAAATGGTGACTGAGGCTGAACATTCACTCCTTTTGTGTTCTACAGAATGTATCTGTGTTCATGAAGGTGAGTAAATGATGACAGGACATTCATTTTTGGCAAACTACCCGTCGTTTACCGCGGCGCAGGTGACTGACCTCTCTCGCTCCTGCTCCAGGAGGCCGGTGAACTCGTCACTCTTCCTCATGAAGTCGCTGTGGTTTCTCTTCTCGTCCTGCAGTCTGATGAGGGTCTGTCTGTGAGATTGTTCCACCATCAGCAGCTGCTCCAACATCCGTCTGTACGTCTCTCGCTGCTGTTCCACCAACCTGTCCAACTGATGGAGAACATGCAGCAATACAAAGTACTGGGTAAACTACACATCAAAGTAATCCACTACAGATTACATTTCTCTATAGTTGTGAAAATGTAATCACATTACTTATTTGCATTCATTTTAATTTACATTCAAAAAACAATTTTCAAAGAAAAGTTTTGGTTTTTCCACTCAACAAATTGAGAATAATGTATATATTTCATATACATATAGTATTCATTGTGACACGCGTGTAACACCACATGTCCTTCAGACGTCACAGAAACAAACAGATGTGCATATGAACATAATTCATGTTTTAAATGTGCATTACATAAATAATCTTATTTCAGAAATTATGTGCAAACCCAGTAATGCACTTACGTGTAATTAAGTAATGTGATCACAAGAATTTACATTTTAATGTCTTACTCTACTTTTTCCAATGACTACTGTTCATTGGTATGCAGATTAATGGAAATTTAGAAATGTGCATAAGATCAAAACAAAAGAAATGCATAATTTTATTGATCTTCATTGAAGAATTTTTTATCATCATCATTCAAAAAAAAGGGTTACACATCTGACCCGCCGGTCAAAAATGCCCGCAAATACTAAAGGAAGGTGCCATTTTTGAATGCTATAGGACAGTTAAGATATGTCATGCTATTAGCATGTTCTCATTATTCTATCCAGAAGTGACTGATGTTGCGTTCACAATTACTGCGATTCTGAACAGTAAAAAGCATTTGCATCTTTGTAGATGTGGTGACGTCATGTAAAATGAACCATTATGGCAGCAGCATCAACAGTTAAAGATATTGTGACAGGGCGGAGGGCGGGTCGTGATTCTACACATCCGGTCTCTTATCAGGCTAATCAAGCCTCCGAGAGGGGTAAAGGCCAACTGCGGGCGGTGGTGCGACGGAGATAGAGCGTTAACGGTCAGCTGACCATCATGTGTGTGTTTGTGTCTTTTGTTTAAGTTTACCATTAAAATATTATTTATATTGTCAAGCCGGTTCTCGCCTCCTCCTTTCCCTCAATCCCTTTACACTGGTGCCGAACACCCAGAAAGCAGGAGAGATACACCGTAGTGGAGTTCTCACGCTACCATCCACCCCAATGGAGCGGCCGGGGGCCGGGGGGAGACCCCTACCAGCCGCTGAAACGTAGTGGGGTCTGAGACCGCCGACTGTGACCGGGGAGGTGCTCACTGCCGACCGCCTGGAGCGCTAAAACCGCTGCAAGGGGCGGAGGAGACCCCTTCTGTTCCCCTAGAACACGTCTAACATCCGTTAGAGGGTGGAGAAGTGGCCGAGGAGTGGCCGAGCACCGAGCTACAGCGTATTGGAGAACCGGAGAACAACGCTCTGCATTGGCCTTTTCCCTCTCTTTTAAGTTTTTGCAAGAACATGTGGAGGTGAATTAATGGATGAAATATTTTTCTGTCAATAACAACAAAGCCGCAAATTCTGGACACGACAGGACGTGAATGTAGCATTAAATGTACCCATCATACCTCCATCATAGGTTTCTCATAGATGTCGTCCTGCCAGCTGCTGTTTTCGCCCTGTATGGCGTCTCTCTGCAGAGCCTTCAAAACCTTCTGAGGCGTCACAAAGCCGTATTTGGCCTCCAGAAGAGCCAGATCGATTTTATCTGCTCTCAGGACGGTGATGACCTCGTCTCTCGCCTGCAACAAACACATAGATGGTCTTATTAAAGGAATGTTGCAAAAAAGACAATTACAGCAATGCACTTATGATATAAATCTATGGAGGCAAGAGTACTGGAGGTTCAAAAGCAGACATGGGCAGCCGACAGTGGATTTTGAAGGGAATAACTAAGAGTTGAAGTCAGGGATATTAAAAGAAGTAACTATAAACTAAAGGCTTTTAAATGACCCACTTGTACCCACTTGTCAGGGGTAAGTGGATCATTTAAAGGCCTGAAATCAGGGATCAGATATGAATCACGATTCCAGAAGTAAACCAAGTCTCAAGATATCAAGAATGAAATAAAACAAAAGTATCTGTCCAAAGATCTTTTCCTATTGATATATTTGTCCACAAACCAATTCCCTAATTTTTCAGTACATTGTCATTTATTTATCTGTCTTTGTCAAGTTGTTCATGTTCAACTATAGAGGTACTGATATTCTGTTTAGGAAAGAACATTGGGTTCTGCCATCATCTTTCTAAGGAACCTTTTGGAGTACTCTCTTTGACTAAGTACCTTCATGAAAAATTGAGTATTGCTATT
The DNA here is from genome assembly GCA_032164185.1 of Moxostoma hubbsi. Lineage (NCBI taxonomy): Eukaryota > Metazoa > Chordata > Actinopteri > Cypriniformes > Catostomidae > Moxostoma > Moxostoma hubbsi. Next base: position 1,424,202 of record JAVLUX010000051.1, read on the forward strand.
TTACTGGAAAGATTACTCTGTTGAAGCTATTGAAATGTTGACTGTCTGGCTCTGTTTACTGTCCATTTGAAGTGTTTTACTGTAATTGTAAGATTTCCTTTTCATGTAATAAACTGAACAACAAGATTCAATAATTTTGAATGGTAATAGACAGTATCACAAATGCTAATTAATGTATATTTAACTCAGAACATTGATGTAAAACTGTCAATTATTCAACACAAGAATTAATTTACTCTGTCATTCTGAGGCTGTTTGAATTAAATATTCATCAGGTTTTTACAGGTGAAGGGTTTTGAATTTGTACTTACTACTTAATTAAGTTAGTTGCCTAAAGCTTAAATTACTTTTTTCTTTTCTCTTGGTCTCATTTTATCAGGAGCTCTCTCTCTCTCTCTCTCTCTCTCTCTCTCTCTCTCTCTCTCTCTCTCTCTCTCTCTCTCTCTCTCTGTCTCTCTCTCTGTATCTCTGGAGTCTTTCACAGGGTTTGACTGTCTCTGCTTTATATTAAATGTTTCGTCATGTCCTCAGGGTGATCTTTCCCTCAGACAGGTCTGCAGACTCACAGATCTGTGATTTCAATGTTTCATACATCTCTCAATGTCAGAGTTCTACAAAGCCCCGTATAGGAAAGTGAGGGAATTTATTTTCTGAAACAGTTTTTCCTTCCCTCGATTATTGTAGTAACCATGACTGTAGTAACCATGGTTAATTTTGTGGTTACTACGGTTTTATTCCAAGTGCCATAGTTAAACATGGTTTTCTGTCGGTTGCTCCTCACACAAACCCCAAACGCTTATGTCTGCAATGCAGCTGGTCCCTACAATCAAGATACACAAGTTCACAGTTTCTTTTCTTTTGAGGGAAACAAATATCTAGCTGGTGGCTGATGGCATTTTAGGTTTTTAATTTTGTCACATCCATAACGCATGCTAATTTGTGAATCTAAACTGTAAAAAAAAGGGTGTCCAGACAACATTTTCAGTTATCTTGTCTCTGTATGTGAATAGGATTATACATTCAAATGATTTGATATTTCAATTTCAATGACTTCTTTATATATGAAGTAAAATTTCACATTTTCACTAAAAAATATCACATGCATAATAGTGGAATTGCCCAGCACTCAATGTGTTTCACTGTTTAAAAAAACAAACTGCAAATTCCAGTGATTGCTTCGAAAAAAGGACACATTCATAATCATAAGTGAAGGATTGCCCAACAGCCAGTGCAATGTGCATCATGATTAATTAATGTGTAAATTCTTCTGTTTTCAATATTGTCTATGCGTTTTCATTATTTTATGTCTTTTGAAACTTTTCCAGTGCAGCTGTATTTGTACTATTATTGGTTATACTGCTTTAATACTTCTTATTTGGGTGAGGGCTCTGTTTACCATTGCGAGGGTATTGCACAACCAATACCCCCCCCCCCCCCCTCACCCAATTCTGGGCTCAAATTCATCAAGCATTGTTAGCTTTTTCAGGGGTATTGCATTAACAATGCTCCCCACCCTCATCTCCTTTAAAGCATTGTTATCCTTTTCAAGGGTATTGCACAAACAATGCTCCCACACCCTCATACTCCTCAAAAGCATTGTTATCCTTTTCAAGGGTATTGCACAAATTATTCTCCTCCACCCTCATCTCCTTTAAAGCATTGTTATCCTTTTCAAGGGTATTGCACAAACAATGCTCCCACACCCTCATACTCCTCAAAAGCATTGTTATCCTTTTCAAGGGTATTGCACAAATTATGCTCCCCCACCCTCATAGTCCTCAAGCACCCATCGGGGCCCAACAGCGTCATAAGCATCGTTATCCTTTTCAAGGTTATTGTACAAACAATGCTCCCCCACCCTCATACTCCTCAAGCACCCATCGGGGCCGAACAGCATCATAAGCATCATTATCCTTTCAAGGGTATTGCACAAACAATGCTCCCCCACCCTCATACTCCTTTAAAGCATTGTTATCCTTTTCAAGGGTATTGCAAAAAATTATGCTCCCCCACCCTCATACTCCTCAAGCACCCATCGGGGCCCAACTGCGTCATAAGCATCATTATCCTTTCAAGGGTATTGCACAAACAATGCTCCCCCACCCTCATCTCCTTTAAATCATTGTTATCCTTTCAAGGGTATTGCACAAACAATGCTCCCCCACCCTCATACTCCTCAAGCACCCATCGGGGCCCAACAGCATCATAAGCATCATTATCCTTTTCAAGGGTATTGCACAAATGATGCTCCCCCACCCTCATCTCCTTTAAAGCATTGTTATCCTTTTCAAGGGTATTGCACAAACAATGCTCCCCCACCCTCATACTCCTCAAGCACCCATCGGGGCCCAACAGCGTCATAAGCATCATTATCCTTTTCAAGGGTATTGCACAAATAATGCTCCCCCACCCTCATCTCCTTTAAAGCATTGTTATCCTTTTCAAGGGTATTGCACAAACAATGCTCCCACACCCTCATACTCCTCAAGCACCCATCGGGACCCAACAGCGTCATAAGCATCATTATCCATTTCAAGGGTATTGCACAAATGATGCTCCCCCACCCTCATCTCCTTTCAATCATTGTTATCTTTTCCAAGGGTATTGCACAAACAATGCTCCCCCACCCTCATACTCCTCAAGCACCCATCGGGGCCCAACAGCGTCATAAGCATCATTATCCTTTTCAAGGGTATTGCACAAATGATGCTCCCCCACCCTCATCTCCTTTAAAGCATTGTTATCCTTTTCAGGGGTATTGCACAAACAATGCTCCCCCACCCTCATACTCCTCAAGCACCCATCGGGGCCCAACAGCATCATAAGCATCATTATCCTTTTCAAGGGTATTGCACAAACAATGCTCCCCCACCCTCATCTCCTTTAAAGCATTGTTACCCTTTTCAAGGGTATTGCACAAACAATGCTCTCACACCCTCATACTCCTCAAGCACCCATCAGGGCCCAACAGCATCATAAGCATCATTATCCTTTTCAAGGGTATTGCACAAACAATGCTCCCCCACCCTCATCTCCTTTAAAGCATTGTTACCCTTTTCAAGGGTATTGCACAAACAATGCTCCCACACCCTCATACTCCTCAAGCACCCATCGGAGCCGAACAGCGTCATAAGCATCATTATCCTTTTCAAGGGTATTGCACAAATGATGCTCCCCCACCCTCATCTCCTTCAAAGCATTGTTATCCATTTCAAGGGTATTGCACAAATGATGCTCCCCCACCCTCATACTCCTCAAGCACCCATCGGGGCCCAACAGCGTCATAAGCATCGTTATCCTTTTCAAGGGTATTGCACAAATGATGCTCCCCCACCCTCATCTCCTTTAAAGCATTGTTAACCATTTCAAGGGTATTGCACAAATGATGCTCCCCCACCCTCATACTCCTCAAGCACCCATCGGGGCCCAACAGCGTCATAAGCATCGTTATCCTTTTCAAGGGGATTGCACAACATTGCCACTCTTTCCAGGGCTCTGATGCACAACAGAGCAGTGTTTACCATTCTGCAAAGATATTTCACAAACAATGCTCTCTCTCTGTATCTCTCAAGGCTCAACATTTCATTAAGCTGTCTACTCTTCACAGGGTATGGCACATTTAGCGCTTATTTTGTAGAGGTCTAGTTGCAATGTCATATCCAGGGTTATGTTCATAATCCTTTATATATAATTTTCTTTCAGATTTGTTTCTGCTTCTGAAGATCTTGTCTGTGCTCAGAGTTGTACTAGTTCTCATCTTCTTTTTGGGGAATAGTTGAAATTAGGTTCTAATTCCCTTTTGGGGGTAAGCTCCTGTCTCCTGCTGTCATCGCTTTCTGGCAGTATCTGACGGTTCAAATGATAAATCTGAATGATGAACTGTGGGACGGGGCTTGCGCCAAGGGAAATTATTCTATCACAACTTAGTGACCAATTCTCATTGATATGAGTCTTTCTGAGAGAAATACCAAAAAACATACCCTTTGTAAAACCACCATTCCGCTTACCATCAATTGTGTCATGTATTACTTAGAACTAATCATGAAATTGTCTACATTTGATAAATAACAGACATTAAATAAGGGCGATTAACTTGTCATAATTAGAATTTGTGTGATATGTTGCTAGATATCTATAGGTGAAATCTCCCAATCAGATCTTGACACTTGTACAGTTTGGAAATATTCTGCCAGGGTGACACTTTAGTCACACAATCTGGCAACCTTGAGCGTGCGAGCTCTCCTTTACTAAAAGATGCTGGTTTTCTAAAAACACTGGCAAACAGGTATGTCAGAGTTTGGCAATGGGTTGGCTTGTCCTTCCTAGTGTTCACATGAAACTTATTTCTCTGAAGGTAAGTTTTCAAAAGTTTCACGCACTTTCAAAGAAATCAGTTAATATTTTGTCTTTCTTTAAAAAGAAGACAGACGATGTTGCTATGAAGAGTTTACAGTTACAATATATGTTTTTAATTCAAACAATTTTCAGGTTTTCACCAATAAAATGCCTTTGTGTGTAGAATAACTTTTTTTCACCACTGATTAAACATCCTTACAATAACTTTTCATGATTCTTTTCACAAGATTCATCATAAAATTAAATTAAAGAAGGTAATGGTTGCATAAGATGGCCATGTGTCCTAAGGTTTTATACTAGATTTGAACAAATATTTCTAATTTTAACACATTGGACAACCTTATTTGTCAGTGACTCATAAGTATTAGACCTCGATTTGACAAATCGTCCACTGACTCTACTGGCACTGATCCACAGCACTGACATGGATGAGCAGATGCTGTTAGTGTCAGTGTGTCTCGATGTCTTCTCATCTGACCTGTAGTTCTCCTTCCAGCATGCTGAGGAGAAACAGCAGGTCGTCTCGTGACAGATCTCGACTCTTTGCAGCTGATGTGGAAGTTCTGTCTCTCTGTGTTCGGTGTTTGCTACTCGTGTGGTTTCTCTGAACGGTGTCAGTGTCTTCATGAGTGCATCTCGTCCCGCGACACGCCTCCTCACGCTCACACGCTTGCTGCCACGATCTTCCCATTTTCACCTTCCCGGCCTCCTCCAGACTGTTGCTACGGGAACGCATGTTTACCTGCCAGATATAAACACAAAAGAATGTTACGTAAAGTGCTTTCATCTAAAACATGAATAATGAACATGTCTTTTAAGGCCTTATGTGTGTGTGTGGGCAGGTTTAGGTGGTTTACAAGGACTTTTTTTAGGTTAAAAACTGGTAATTACAAGGATAATTTAAATCTCTTGAAAACATATTAAACAATGTTTTATTGAAAATGTAAAAATTTTTTTTTTTGTTAGTGGTAGTGGACAGTATCTCTAGTTCACACAGTATAAAATAATTATATCTATGGAGAGTCCTTGTGTGTGTGTGTGTGTGTGTGTGTGTGTGTGTGTGTGTGCGTGCGTGCGTGTGACTCTTTCTGGTTTGGTAAGATGTGCTCTACTGCTGTGGGTCAAGGGTCAAAGGTCAGAGGTCAGTGTAAACTGCTCTCAAATCAAGCAAGCATTTCTCAAGCTCAACTGATCACATCATCGCTTCACATAAGGACAGGCTTTTCAACACAGGTCAAAAGGTGAGAACACAGGTGTAACTCTAAACCACACCTTTTCCTACACACACACATCTGAAAGCTTGTAACAGTAAATTTACACATTCCAACAGTCTGACGTAAAGCAGAGAGACACAGACAGATATGAAACCCTACTGAGCTGCCTACAGGATTTACCTTACATGTATGTGTGCTCAAAGTTTAGCTGGTTAGAATTATGGTTCAGTCTGTCGCTGCTTATAGATGTCAGAACTACACCATCTACTTCAAAAAACAACTTTATCCATTGACGTCCATTCAAAAGTAGCTGTGCATTCTAGTGAATTTCCTAAATTCTTCTAGATCTTTAAACGAAATATAACATAAAACAAAGGCAACCTGAGTAAACACAAAATACAATTTTAAAATAAATACATATATATATTTTTTTTGGAAGCAAAACGTTATCCAACACCTATATCACTCATGTGAAAAACTAACTACCCCTTAATCTTAATAGTTGGTTTTGCCACCTTTAGCAGCAACAACCGCAACCAAACGCGTCTGATAACTGGAGATCAGTCTTTCACAGTGCTGTGGGGGAATTCTGGCCCACTCTTCTTCACAGAACTGCTTTAGTTCAGACACATTGGAGGGTTTTCGAGCATGAACTGCCCTCTGAATCGGGTTCAAGTCAGGACTTTGGAGGTCTGGGTATCTCAGCAGGTATTGACGCTGACTATCACGTCTGGAGGAGCGAGTTTGAACTTTCGACTCATCGGTCCACAAAACATTCTCCCAAAAGGTTTGAGGATCATCAAGAGTCTTAATGTTCTTCTGAGTTAGCAGTGGTGTTCGCCTCGCCACTCCTCCATGGATGGCATTTTTGCCCCATGTCTTTCTGCTAGTGGAGTCATAAACAGTGACCTTTAGTGATGCGAGAGAGCCTGCAGTTCCTTGGATGTTTTTGGATTTTTTTGTGGCTTCCTGGATGAGTCACCGCTGTGTTCTTGGAGGAATTTTGGAAGGACGGCCACTTCTGGGATGGTTCACTACTGGGCCAAGTGTTCTCCATTTGGAGATAATGACTCTCACTGGGGTTCGTTGGAGTCCCAGAGACTTTGAAATAGCGTTGTAACCCTTCCCAGAATTATGTATTTCAATCACCTTTTTCTTCATCATTTCTGGAATTTCTTTCATGCTGCTGAAAAAGTTTTATTTATATGTTGATTTGATTGAACAGGGCTGGCAGTAATCAGTTCTAGGTTATTTGGGTATTTAGTAACTGGGTTGAGGGGGGGTTCTTTTTCACACTGGCCCGGTTGGTATTGGGTAACTTTTTGCTTCAATAAATTCATTATCATTTAAAAACTTTATTTTGTGTTTACTCAGATTGCTTTTGTTTTATGTAAAAACATGTTTTTTAACAATTGAATATGAGGTATACACAAAAACAGAAGAAATCAGGATGGGGGCAAATACTTTTTCACAGCACTGTATAAGAAAACATATTTCACTATATTAAAGTAGATGTTATACCAGTGACTTTCTTTACTGCTGCTTTGTCTGACTAATTGTTTGATGATCCTCATTTGTAAGTTGATTTGGAGGAAAGCATCTGCTAACTGAATAAATGTAAAATTCATTTAAAAGGAATTTTTGGAGGGGAAAAAATTACATATTGCATGACATCATCTGCCAAAGTCACTCAATAGTCACCTCAAATCAAGATTTCCCATAGACAAAGTTACACAACATTTGATTAGCAATAACCAGAAAATACTAAAAACTCATTCAAGGAGAAAATGTACAGTATTTATAGTCAAATCTTATTGTCTCTCTCTCTCTCTCTCTCTAGTGTGTGTGAGTGTGTGTGTGTTTGTGTACGTGTGTGTGTGTGTGTGTGAGTGTGTGTGTGTGTGTGTACGTGTGTGTGTGTGTGTGTGTACGTGAGTGTGTGTGTGTGTGTGTACGGGTGTGAGTGTGTGTGTGTGTGTGTTTGGGAAAGAAGTGTTTTGGAATTTCATTATAATTAGGGCAGGTGGTTAATAAGTGCAGCTCTGTTTCTGTTTGTCCTTGACTACAGTACGGGCATAACCTGCCCTCTCTGGGCATCAGCTCTGTCTGTATCTGCCCTTCTCTATCGCCATTGCTGTCTGTCTGTCTGTCTGTCTGTATCTGCCCTTCTCTATCGCCATTGCTGTCTGTCTGTCTGTCTGTCTGTCTGTCTGTCTGTATCTGCCCTTCTCTATCGCCATTGCTGTCTGTCTGTCTGTCTGTCTGTCTGTCTGTATCTGCCCTTCTCTATTCTAGTGCTGTCTGTCTGTCTGTATCTGCCCTTCTCTATCGCCATTGCTGTCTGTCTGTCTGTCTGTATCTGCCCTTCTCTATTCTAGTGCTGTCTGTCTGTCTGTATCTGCCCTTCTCTATAGTCAGTGCTGTCTGTCTGTCTGTCTGTCTGTATCTGCCCTTCTCTATAGTCAGTGCTGTCTGTCTGTCTGTCTGTATCTGCCCTTCTCTATAGTCAGTGCTGTCTGTCTGTCTGTCTGTCTGTATCTGCCCTTCTCTATCGCCAGTGCTGTCTGTCTGTCTGTCTGTCTGTCTCTCTCTCATGATTAATGCAGCCGTTTAGTCATGCTAAATCTATGAGTTATATATCTTATTCTAATGTAGATTATCAAAATAGCCTAATTTGTAGCAGTGGTTGCTAAATAATAAAAATTACAAATAAAAGTGGTAGTGAAGTAACTTGTTTAGGGTATATGCTAGGCTAACAGGCTAATCAGTTAGGGGTAGGTTAGGGGTAGTACACTCACTGGTTAGCGTGTGAGCTAACTGAAAAACAGATCTATAATTGTTGCATTTGTCTATTTATAGCTCAGTTTATATAAAATGATGTGTAGATCAGATGACGCACACAGCTTTGTAGGATTTCTAATCAGGCACCGATTAGCGAGACTATTAGCAGTTCATTGGTCCAGCTGGACCTGGATTCTGTAGCGGCATTGAAATCACATGACACTGATTTCAGGTAAGAACACATTTCTCTGTGTACCTGCACATATAAGTACACAACCTGTACACAATGAGTATTGACAAAAGACAGCAGGACTTCACTTGTGTTTAGTTTTATGCGTGTTATATAATCTATAGAAATATTCACACCACAAGTCTTCACGCATGAACGCACAACACAAGTGAGCATAAAAGAGGTTGTGTTTGCCTTCCAACCCTCTGTGTGTTTTTGTGTAACTGTGTATGAGGTGATTTGTTGTGAGGTTTATGTCATTTATCTTCTCTAGTATTCGGTCATAGACGCACTTTCAAACTGCCAGATTTATTCTTTCAGTTCTATGCAAACATCCATCCGTTCAATAACACCCACACATGTGCACACAACAGATGAGGCCGGACACTAAACAAACAGTCCTGAGCAGATACACACATCTAACACAATCACATGCACAAACTGAAATCATACAGTTCCCGAATCGTTGTGTTCTCTGCATAGTATATATCGCACTCAGCAAAACCACTTTAAAACTGTGACAATTCTTTTTCAAAGAGTAATAATCATTTGCAGTATTACTCATGTGTTTGGCAGTATTTCTGATTAATTTAAGGCCATCCTTGGTAAGCATCCAATGCTTTCAAGAACAGAAATGTCTTCGTGATTCCAAATGTCGAACAGCAGTCACAGATATTTAATTATATTATAGCAGATGCTTTACCAGTGACTCGTTTGTTTTTAGTGCTCTTAAAAGTGTGAAAATGAAGCCCGTGTCTGCTGTGTTCAGTCAAATGCTTCGTCCGTCTGGATACAGTATAGTTGAGAAAGGCATTTTCATTTTTCAAACGCTCTCCAAAACTTGCTCGTCCACAGTGAAACATCTGAAAAGGCTTAAATCTTCGTACTGTACATGCGAGAAAATAAAAACTTTAAGAGTGTGGCCCTGCGTCATTTCCATGTATGATCTGAAACGCAATATTCCTCGTGTTCCTTCGCTGGACACCAATTCTGAGTAAACTTTCCGTCACCTTTGAATGAAGGCAATGTGTAGGTAGTACAAAGTAACATTTATCTTTCACATCGCAATAAAAAAGTGTATATCAGACACAAAAACAGTGCTATAACATGGGCTGGCATGTTATAATAATGGCAGAGTCTATTTGCAGTGTAAGTGTAAAAAGCAACAAAAAGTATCTTTGCATTAGATACTCTTACACCCCTGTTTAAATACTAACATACAGTAAAGTGGCATCACTGCCACACTTTTATTGCGTTTATCTGGAGTCCCACAGACACCAACCCCTGAACCCTACCTTACAATCATTAACCATGCTTTTACTACAGTAACTATAGTATCACCATGGTATTTTCTAGTAAAATCATAGTAACCACAAAATGAAACATGGTTATTATTAACTACTATTAACGACATGTTACTGTAGTAACACTGTGGAACATCAGAACTATATAGTTTCCAGCAAAACACACGGTTACTACAGTATTACTACAGTAAAACCATGGTTAATTTTATCCAGATCAAATCCTTCTGAACTCCCCGACCTTCACTGTGACCAAATCCCTGTGAGGAATCTCTTTTATTTATTACTATAAGTAGTATTATAGGACACATTAAGAGTAGAGACATGGGAAAAAGTATGGCAAGGGTTGGGATTTGAATCTGGATCGCCAGCATGACAACACTTACACTGTACCATCGTTCCACCAGAGCTACTAATGGGGCACAGTTTGTTGTAAAATCCTGTGTTTCCACCAGACTATTGGAGCGCAAATACTCACTTAATTATCTAATCTCTTAATGTCTAAACTGTTAACCAGTTTAATGTCTCTCCCCATCACGAAAATTTTTAATATGCCTTCATTTGATCATCAGTTGAACCCAAATAAATCTGTCGTGGCTGTCTTGAGTTTGGTCTGAGCAGTGGTGGGCGGAGTTAGTATAAAAACCTAAATTGAAAGCATCACAACTAAACATTATATGATGTTTTACCTTGTGAATTTCATTATTTAAAAAAAATGTGCTGTAATTTCAAATCAGATGATTGCAACACAAACCAAAAATGTTGGGACAGTCGAGTGTTTTCCACTGTGAAACATCACCGTTTTTTCTAATAACACTTATTAAGCATTTGAGCACTGAAGACACAAGTTTGTTCAGTTTAAAAAGTGGAATTTTCCCCCATTCATCCATTATGCATGTCTGAACTTGCATTTGTGGATGCAGTGGTGAGTGGTGTTGACTAACAAAGGTTTACTAAAGTTGAGAGCGAGCCCAGAGAAGTCAGCAGCGCTTCTGGACAGTGATGATGTACGGCTTCTCCTTTACATAGTAAAGTCTTAACTTGCATCTGTGGATGTAGCAGCAAGTGGTGTTGACTAACAAAGGTTTACTAAAGTTGAGAGTGAGTCCAGAGAAGTCGGCAGTGCTTCTGGACAGTGATGATGTATGGCTTCTCCTTTACATAGTAAAGTCTTAACTTGCATCTGTGGATGCAGCGGCGAGTGGTGTTGACTAACAAAGGTTTACTAAAGTTGAGAGTGAGCCCAGAGAAGTCAGCAGTGCTTCTGGACAGTGATGATGTATGGCTTCTCCTTTACATAGTAAAGTCTGAACTTGCATCTGTGGATGCAGCGGCGAGTGGTGTTGACTAACAAAGGTTTACTAAAGTTGAGAGCGAGACCAGAGAAGTCAGCAGTGCTTCTGGACAGAGATGATGTACGGCTTCTCCTTTACATAGTAAAGTCTTAACTTGCATCTGTGGATGCAGCGGCGAGTGCTGTTGACTAACAAAGGTTTACTAAAGTTGAGACCGAGCCCAGAGAAGTCGGCAGTGCTTCTGGACAGTGATGATGTACGGATTCTCCTTTACATAGTAAAGTCTGAACTTGCATCTGTGGATGCAGTGGTGAGTGGTGTTGACTAACAAAGGTTTACTAAATTTGAGATCGAGTCCAGAGAAGTCAGCAGTGCTTCTGGACAGTGATGATGTATGGCTTCTCCTTTACATAGTAAAGTCTGAACTTGCATCTGTGGATGCAGCGGCGAGTGGTGTTGACTAACAAAGGTTTACTAAAGTTGAGAGCTAGACCAGAGAAGTCAGCAGTGCTTCTGGACAGTGATGATGTACGGCTTCTCCTTTACATAGTAAAGTCTTAACTTGCATCTGTGGATGCAGCGGCGAGTGCTGTTGACTAACAAAGGTTTACTAAAGTTGAGAGTGAGCCCAGAGAAGTCGGCAGTGCTTCTGGACAGTGATGATGTACGGATTCTTCTTTACATAGTAACGTCTTAACTTGCATCTGTGGATGCAGTGGTGAGTGGTGTTGACTAACAAAGGTTTACTAAAGTTGAGAGTGAGCCCAGAGAAGTCGGCAGTGCTTCTGGACAGTGATGATGTATGGCTTCTCCTTTACATAGTAAAGTCTGAACTTGCATCTGTGGATGCAGTGGTGAGTGGTGTTGACTAACAAAGGTTTACTAAAGTTGAGACCGAGCCCAGAGAAGTCGGCAGTGCTTCTGGACAGTGATGATGTACAGCTTCTCCTTTACATAGTAAAGTCTTAACTTGCATCTGTGGATGCAGCGGCGAGTGGTGTTGACTAACAAAGGTTTACTAAAGTTGAGAGCGAGACCAGAGAAGTCAGCAGTGCTTCTGGACAGTGATGATGTACGGCTTCTCCTTTACATAGTAAAGTCTGAACTTGCATCTGTGGATGCAGCGGCGAGTGGTGTTGAGTAACAAAGGTTTACTAAAGTTGAGAGCGAGACCAGAGAAGTCAGCAGTGCTTCTGGACAGTGATGATGTATGGCTTCTCCTTTACATAGTAAAGTCTGAACTTGCATCTGTGGATGCAGCGGCGAGTGGTGTTGAGTAACAAAGGTTTACTAAAGTTGAGAGCGAGACCAGAGAAGTCAGCAGTGCTTCTGGACAGTGATGATGTATGGCTTCTCCTTTACATAGTAAAGTCTTAACTTGCATCTGTGGATGCAGCGGTGAGTGGTGTTGACTAACAAAGGTTTACTAAAGTTGAGAGGGAGACCAGAGAAATCAGCAGCGCTTCTGGACAGTGATGATGTACGGCTTCTCCTTTACATAGTAAAGTCTTAACTTGCATCTGTGGATGTAGCAGCAAGTGGTGTTGAGTAACAAAGGTTTACTAAAGTTGAGAGTGAGACCAGAGAATTCGGCAGCACTTCTGGACAGTGATGATGTACGGCTTCTCCTTTACATAGTAAAGTCTTAACTTGCATCTGTGGATGTAGCAGCAAGTGGTGTTGAGTAACAAAGGTTTACTAAAGTTGAGAGTGAGACCAGAGAAGTCAGCAGTGCTTCTGGACAGTGATGATGTACGGCTTCTCCTTTACATAGTAAAGTCTTAACTTGCATCTGTGGATGCAGCGGTGAGTGCTGTTGACTAACAAAGGTTTACTAAATTAATCCCAAACCCATGTTCATTATATCCATTACTGATGAATGATGTTTTTTAAGACAGTGACTTCTGAGGAATCAGAGATCACACACATTCGGAAGTGGTTTTCGTCTTGCCCTTTACGCACCAAGATTTGTTTACACTGAATCATTTAACTATATTGTGCACTGTAGAGGGTGAAATGCCCAAAAGCCATAAATTTTTCCTTTAGGGAACATTGTTCTGAAAGTGCAGGATTATTTGCCGAAGCAGCTGTTGGTAAATTGACAAGTCTGGACTGATTCTTGCTCTTGAAGGACTCTGCTGTTTTTGGAGGCTTCTTATATACTTTGACACGATTGCCTGTTTAACATCTCCTGTTTCACATCACCTTGTTATTTCGACTTGTCAAATTGTAATTAGTCTTAAATTGTCCCTGTCTCATATTTTTTGGAGCATGTTGCATTTACATTACATTTACATTTATGCATTTGGCAGACGCTTTTATCCAAAGTGACTTACAGTGCACTTGTTACAAGGACAATCCCCCCGGAGCAACCTGGAGTTATGTGTCTTACTCAAGGACACAATGGTGGTGACTGTGGGGATCGAACCAGCGACCTTCTGATTACCAGTCATGTGCTTTAGCTTTAGCCACTACACCACCACCACTCATCCCCCAGATGTTGCAATCATCTGATTTGAAATTTCTCTACATTAAATAAAAAACAATGAAATTCACAATGTAAAACATCATATAATGTGTAGCTGTAGTGCTTTCAATATATCAAAGGGTGAATATAATTTATAAATCACTCCTTTTTGTTTTTATTAGCATTTTTAAGACTGACCCAACTTTTTCAGAATTGGGGTTTGTGGCAGGGCGGAGGGCGGGTCGTGATGATACACATCCAGTCTCTTATCAGGCTAATCAAGCCTCCGAAAGGGATAAATGCTGAATGCGGAAGATGGTGCGGGAGAGAGAGATTGTTTATGGGCATGTCCGTCATGTGTGTGTTTGTGTCTTTTGTTTAAGTTTATCATTAAAACTATTATTTATATTGTCAAGCCGGTTTTCGCCTCCTCCTTTCCATTGCACTGCGTTACACTGGTGCTGAAATCCGGGAAGGAGGAGGGATGCCGGTCGCGGAGTCCTCCACACTGCTGTCCACCCAGAGGAGCGCCGCTGCCATCCGCTGGGGGATGGAGTAGACCGATCACCCGGACGCAGTGAACGGCCACCGTCTGCGAGGCAAGTTGGGACTGGACTACCCGACTGACTGGAGCGATGGAGCCGCTGCCAGGGGCAGAGGAGAGCCCTGCCATCCCCCAGAAACGTGGAGGTGTCGAAAGTAGACCGCCGTCCGCGAGGGGAGGAGGGATGTGACTCCCCGACTGCCTGGAGCGGTAGGACCACTGCCAGTGGTGGAGGAGTGTCCCCACGAGTCGCCGGGAACGCGGAAGGGCGTTCTGTCCGCCGGGTGTCGTGGGTCTGACTCCGGTCTGCCCGGGAAGGAGCGGCTGTTGTCCGCCTGAGAGGGTGGAGGAGTGATCGAGTACCATGTGACGGCGTATCAGAGAGACATTCTCTTTTTTTTGTGTTTTCCGTTTTATGTTTTTTTTTCTCTGAATTCTGGGTTTTAAAGTTTAATAAAAAAAATTTATCAAATGAGAACAAAACAGTTACTTTTCAACATACCATTGTGTTATTTTGTTATCAAATGAACTGCTTCTATACACTCCAAACCCAAAATTGGAGCAAATTTTCTGCTCATTATTTTCCCATGCAAATGAGCTTTTGATTTGCCGCAAATGTTTGCCAGAATTTTGCAGCTCTTTGCCGGTAGTGATGAACCTCTGGCAAACCTTTGGCAACAGTGGACAAATTGCCACAAGTTTGCAGCAAAACTCATTTGCATGTGAAACTTATCAGTGTTGAATTTGGAGCAAATGTACCATGAACTTGTGATTTTCGTAAGGGAAAACACACTCAGTAAAACAAAAGGTAAAAAAAAAATTCACAAAGTATTAAAAGCAAGTCTATATAAATTAGTATTTAAAACGAGACTTAAAAATAGGCACAGATTCAGCAGATCTAATATCCATAGGCCAGGCTGTTCCATAATCGTGTGGCCTTCAAATGCTCTATCGCCTTAATCACACTCTTGATTGTTTTGGGTCAAATGGATCACAAGAGCATCACAGGACAACAAATGTTTTCCCTGTCCTCACTACAATGCAAAAAAAATTTATTCACTTGAATACATCTCTATTTTCACTGAACAAAAACGCAACCTTAGTGTGAATGAAAGGCCAAAACGAAATTAATGTGTTTTCAAACGTAAATGTATTGGTGTGTACGCTGCCAAAGTCCCTTTCAAGGCAAGCCGGTTCACTCTGCGGCCATCTCTGGAATGTTCCCGGGAAGCTGTTTTCTATGTAAACAAGCAGCATGAAAGTGCAGGTCCTATCTACTTGAATGGGGAAAGACCGAAATCTCCAAAACAGCTGGTCAAGATTACAATCAAAGAACATATTTAAATCTGACAACAATCAGTGGTATCATGAATTGTACTTCTTTAGCTCAGATCATACTAAAATACGCTATTTTACATGTTGGTTCTGCTAAAGACAGGTGTTGATCTTTACCTGTAAGGCGGGATTTCCTTTCTACATCTGCCATATTGGGCGTTCCAATTTCTCCCTTTCATTTGAATACAAGTGCTCTGGCTCGGGCTAAACTGAGACTGTATGTGCTCTTGTGCTGCCTGCAGCCAATCAGTGTTGATATGATGTCATTTTTCTGCAGCTCCAGAGTGATAAGTTACATGACATGTGCGCCTCGGGTGATTGGCTTAGAATAAAGTGTTGATAAGTAAAGATGGCTGTACATATGTTGTGTTTCTTGTTTTTTCTCTCAAAACCTTTACATTGACAAAACAGCAGAAAAGACTTCTGTATGTGTTGGTATGGATACTGTATCTTTGATGAGTCCTGCTGTCTCTCGTCTTTATCACATTATCGTGAAATATCTCACTTCAGTAGCGAGTCACATTGTGATCATTCCTCAACATCAAACTGACGTTCATCTGCAGAACTCTGAACATGTTCATATATGACAAAATCACTCAAATACTGCTGCAGCGATCCTAGAGTCAACTATTGACAAACAGACATGAAATCACCATAGCAACAGAGGGCTCATCTCCGCCGAGGTCATAAAGTGGACGGATGTTTCCTGTGGACACATTTGGGAATTCCTGAAAACACCATACAAACACTCTCTCTCTCTCTTTCTCTTTCTCTCTCTCTCTCTCTCTCTCTCTCTCTCTCTCTCTCTCTCTCTCTCTCTCTCTCTGTGTGTACAGGTTTTTTTTTTAGTTCTGTTTGTAAAAATAAAGATTTTAATCTCTTGAATTCCTGTTTTCACATTTACAAACAAGTAGAACAGTACATGTCTTATCATAGTGCCAGGGCTGGACTAACCATATGGGCAACTGGCAACATGCAACGGCCAGCTCCAAAAGGGCATGGAAGTTCCTCACACGGTTAGGGTTAGGTTAGGGACTCTTTATATCTTTGCTGGTAGTTTGGAGCTCCCGCCCCTTTTAGGAGCTCGGCCTGCAGCTATATTCTTCTCACTTTTTCACCTTCTGGCAAGAACAGTTCCAGTAGCATTTCCAATTGAGCACTGTTCGGCACGGCACAATTTACAAATGGTTTTTGGGCACAGATTTCTCTGCACCGCTTAGTAAATGCTGACTCATGATTGTAAATTTGCCCATGTCAAGGTAACTTATTTGTTTCTAGGTAGCTGGCAAAGTTAGCTATGGTGTGGTTAATAATATGTCATTAAAAATAGTGTTATGTATGTTTGGTGGACAGTATCTATTTAAACTATTATAGTATATTTACACAAACCATGGGGAAAAGCAGTCCTAAAAACTGGAATATGCCATCATAACACACTGGCTCATTGATTTCATTTTTCAGATCAATTTCCAATTTTTGTGTTGAAAAAAAGACATTTCTATTGGCTGCTAGTCCTGACATTGGGCCCCACAGTGTAAAAATTGTCATAAATTGACAACCAAAAAATCATTGTAAATGTGACGAGTGGATTCTTTAGAGAAAGCACTAAAATAACCACTTTATACAAAATTAACAAGTCCGAAAACTTTTTTCCCAACATACAGATGTATGTACTAATGAGTCTTAATGCACAGAGCTTTATAATGATCATTTGTGCTGCACATACTGTAATATCAGTCACACTTTAGGAGTCTGTCTTTGGGGGTTTGTTAATGTCATGCTTTAAAACAATTCAGTGATTGTTTTTTTACAAATGTATTCCTAATGGTACTGTCTTTATCGCTTTTTATCTATTTAATGGTTTATGGGAAGAAGCAAGTATGGTTTGTGTTAGGTGGTTTAATGACACAAACTCTGCCGCCCCCTTCAGGACACACCGCCACATTGCACACACTGTACAATACAAGTTTTATGTGTGTTGTTCTAACATGCATGTGTTTGTGTACTTGTGTTATTGTGTATTCTGTAACAGGTAATAAATAGAGTCATATAGATACTCATATAGTGTTTCCTCTGTTTACTGAATATGATCAGACAAAAAGAACAACTCTTTAACTTCCCAGGAAATAAAGATATGGATGTGACTGATGCTACAGTGCAGCAGACATTCCTTCATACACAATCACAATATAACAGATGTAGTTGAATGATCTGTGAGCAGCAGTACAGTGTACAGTGTTAACCTCTTCTGTGTCTGTAGTACACAGGGTTGCCACTTTAACTTTTAAATGGGGCGATCACGGCCCTTAACCACATCCTGCACAGTTTAGCAATAAATGCCAGTTAATATTCGTTATTAATACAAATTGCATATCCTTTCTTATGTGCTGAGTGTGTGTGTGTGAGTGTGTGTGTGTGTGTGTGTGTGTGTTTGAGAGTGAGTGTGTGTGTGTGTGTGTGTGTGTGTGTGTGAGTGTGTGTGTGTGTGTGTGTGTGAGTGTGTGTGTGTGAGTGTGTGTGTGTGTGTGTGTGTGTGTGTGTGTGTGTGTGTGTGAGTGTGTATTTACCCTTATTAAGTGAAGCTGGTCATGGTTGTTTGTCTGGTTCGAGTGTGTATGATCGCCCTGCAGCCTCACAGCTAAAATTAGGGTCACTCGACACCCCAACATTGAGCAAAGGGTGACAGACAACCCAAATACCGGCTACACGGACATGAATGCAATGTAAACTGAACATATGGAAACTAATCCATGCGTACACGTGTGTGTGTGTGTGTGTGTGTGTGTATGTGTATGTGTGTGTGTGTGTGTCTGTTGTTCAAATGTCTGTATTGACCATATATGATTTGAAATCGTGTGATTGTGAATGAGTTAAAGTGATGACATACAGAAGCACTGTGCTGTGTATTTAAATAAAGTCATTGTTTCAGCACTAACACGTCTTTTACTGCCCGTACAACATACTGTATCTTTCAAATCCCATTAATGTAAATTGATTCTGCCTTATTTTGGGACAGGTTTTCACTGTTACCTGATTTGCTTAATTCCTTATTGAGTGCTTAAATTATGCTGACATTGTGTACAAATAAACTAAACTTAAAATATCCAGTGGGCACAATGTATATCCCCAAATAAATTGTGCAACCCCAGATTTACATGTACGGACATTGTATTTTATCTTCACTTCATGCAATGCATAATTTAAAGGTCGCAACACCCCGTTTCAGCACAGCTGAGCTCTCATGATATACTTACTGAAAGTGGGTGTGAAGGGGGAGTGAACACAACAACTGTCTGATACATTCACTCACTTTATATTAATCATGCAGTTAACAGCATCAAAGATTCTCACAATTGCACGTAACAGAATCCACAAATAAATTATACACTGCTTTATAATCTCACAATACATTACACACACTGCTCATTTATATCTGAAATTTAATACGCAGATAAATGCCAAGCCATGTACTCTGTATCAAATGGATGGATAGATGGATGGATGAATGGATGGATGATGGATGGATGGATGGATGGATGGATGAATGGATGGATGAATGAATGGATGATGGATGGATGATGGATGGATGGATGGATGAATGAATGGATGGATGATGGATGGATGGATGGATGGATGAATGGATGAATTAATGGATGGATGGATGGATGGATGAATTAATGGATGGATGGATGAATGGATAGATGGATGAATGGATGATGGATGGATGGATGAATGAATGGATGAATTGATGGATGGATGGATGAATGATGGATGGATGAATGGATGGATGGATGGATGGATGGATGGATGGATGGATGGATGGATGGATGGATGGATGAATTAATGGATGAATTGATGGATGGATGAATGGATGAATGATGGATGGATGAATGGATGGATGGATGAATTGATTTTAGGAGTCAAAATTTTCATTCAATAATTTATGATGTTTGCAGGACAGATTTCTGTTGTAGAGCAAATGTCCATGTATCATCAAGTCATATTTACCACAGACCTTAAAAGTTCAAAAACCCCATAGGAAACACATGGCGAATTAGACTTCCTGGTTTGCAAACAAAATTAACATCACAACTGAACAGCTCTATTGAATTTCAGCAATTCATCAATTCATCCGTGAAATGTATTGATATTTATTTCTTGTAAATGACATTTCAAGGTGAATTCGATCTTCTTGCCTTTGACCAGTTAGTGTGTAACTAAAGCTGGAGTTGTAACCCAGTCTGCTGCACAGCTGCTAATGGGACGTTTATCTGATCAATAGGTCATCAAGTGATGTGTGGTTGCTGACCGCAGCAGAACTAGCCGTGCCACAGCGATTAGCCTATTGAAGTGCTGTCTGCTGCTAATGACGTATGACAGATGATCAGTGTCTCAAACCTTGAACCCTGCTACAAAATATAGCTTAAATCAGCCGGAGGTGCTTTAGTGGTCTTGGCTGGTTTAGTTGGTTAGCCATCTGGTCACCAGCCTGACCAGCGGACAAGTGTCTGAAACCAGCAAACCAGACCAGGCTGGGAGACCAGCAAAGACCAGCACACCAGGTCAGGCTGATTGAAGTTGTTGTGTTCATCTGTCCTCAGATCAGTCTGCTGCAGATGCTGAATCAATACGCATTTCCTCATTGATTATTTCCTCTCCAGAAACATGGATCTGCTCTTAAAAAGACACTTGTGTATTGATGAGAAAGTATTGATTGAGACTGTAAAAAATAAAAAAATAAAACTGTACACAATGACCCTTTTTTAGACTTTAGAATAAACTAGATTAATAAAGTTTGAAGACAAACTTTAATGTTGGCTTGACAAAGCCTTGTCTGAAAGTTTAAAAAAGTTTAAATCTTGGGGTTTTATAGACAGACAGATAGACAGACAGATAGAGAGATAGGTGGTTGCTAGGCTGTTCTGGGTGGTTGCCAAGGCATTGCTAGGTGGTTGCTATATTGTCCTGGGTATGCTAGAATGTTCTGGGTTTTTTAGGGCATTGCTAGGCAGTTGCTAATATGTTCTTGGTGGCTGCTAAGGCATTGCTAATTGGTTGCAAGGCTGTTCACTTATGCATTTCTAGGTGGTCGCTAGGGTGATTTGGGTGGTCGCTAGGCTTTAGGGTGTTCTTTTTTTAAAAAACATGTATTTATTGTAATTATAAATTTATGCATTTGGCAGACACTTTTATCCAAAGTGACTTACAGTGCAGTTATTACAGGGACAATCCCCCCGGAGCAACCTGGAGTTAAGTGTCTTGCTCAAGGACACAATGGTGGTGACTGTGGGGGTCAAACCAGCAACCTTCTGATTACCAGTTATGTGCTTTAGCCCACTACACCACCACCAAAGTGACTTACAGTGCACTTATTACAGGGACAATCCCCCCGGAGCAACCTGGAGTTAAGTGCCTGACTCAAGGACACAATGGTGGTGACTGTGGGGATCAAACCAGCAACCTTCTGATTACCAGTTATGTGCTTTAGCCCACTACACCACCAACACTCCATTTGTTGTCCATAATTTTATAGACAAAACATCCATACAAGCAACATTAACATCAAGATGTATTAATGTATTTACCTCCGCCCTCCCCCAGCATCTCATTTTACAATCCACAAGTAAAATAATACAAACATATTACATTCAGAGTATTGGGCATACAATTGAAGGCATGTCGACGTGATTAACATCTCCAAAGTCGGCAATATACACATATGAATGATCTAGCTCGAATACAAAATTGTTGCATAAAGTAATTAGCGAGAGGTGTGAGAGGAGTCTTATGTCTCCTGTATTTGTAGATTAGAATTTTCCAGAAGATTTTGGAAAATAATTCTTTGAGCTCATGCTTGATGTTATTATTTTGTATTTTTTGTGTGACCGATCTTTCACCCAGTGGCTAATGGAAGAGCATGTATTATTCTTCCAGCAGATTGGGATTAAACGTCTTGCATGGATTACGCATTAAAAGTTCCTGATATGTCACCTTCAAGTCAGTGATTCTCAAATCGTGTTTGTGGCTGTCCAAGCTCCAAAAGCACACTTAAAAGCGCCATTAAAGTCATCCATAACACTCGTACCTTAGATTTCAATTCTTCTCAAGCCATATGATAGAGTTGTTTGAAGAACCGAAATTTAAGTGTTAATTCACCTCGTCACTTATTTGAAAGTGGCACGCATGCAAGAATGACACACCGTTCAACGTTCATCGTTCTTATGTGTATTTTTACTATTTTTGTTGAATGTGTGAAAGTGAATGAGATTTGAGTATGGGTCAGTCTTCCACGCACCACTTGCATTACCCCCCCCCCCCCCCCCTGGTTAACCGTGAGAGTTCACGGAGGGTTATTGTGTTATTTGTCGGGAGTTGGGAATAAAGAAGGTTTATTGTCATGGATGCATCAAACACAATCTCAGATTGCAGGGAATAAAGTGCACAGTGAGCTTTGAGCCTAAATAACACAATACATTGATCTTCAAATGATGAAATCACTTTAAAGTCCAACAAAAATAATCTCTGTCACTTCCTGCATCATCTATTCTTAATCAATGGAAATGAGTAATTGTGCACAGGCAGGTTCACTTTCCATGAGACAGAGAACACTACGGATTACAGGTCTTCTTCAGGATGCTTTGAGTTTTCAATGATCAGTATTTAACTGGTGTAATTATTGTCTGCACACCAGAGCAAAAGAGGAAAAACATGGACTCACCGTTTATCGATTTGTGACAGCAGCGCGGAAACCTCTAAGACCTTTAGACCTCTAAACATGTGCAGAATAACACAATGGTGATTTTGGTATTTGAATACCATGACGCATGATAATTTGCTGTGTAAGATCTTGCTCCAAACTTTTCTTCCATCAATTTGAGAAATCCAACCAAATCTGCCAAGCGTCCTGTAGCGCATTAAAAGTGAACAGTCATGTGACACGTCATGGGGGTCTCCATGGGGTACCGGCCCATGTGCCTCTCAGTTCTTAATCTGTCCTTGAGTATAGCTAATTATCTGTCCCCTTGTGAAGGCAGAAGTCTCCTCTTTGTTTACATTAAAATAAATGTCTAAATGAGTTCCAACATATTCTACAAATTTAGGATCACGTATCCACTTTGGGTGCAGTCGCCATCTTGGTCTTTCTTTTGTTTTATTTGAAGCTTTATAACAAGAGAGAGACTGGACTGTGATCAGAAATAACAATAGAGTCATAAGGACAATCCTCAACACTGGAAACATGATCATTAGACGTCAAATAATCTATGCAAGAGTGGCTCGTTGTGACTGTAGAGCAGCATGAATATTTTCTGTTATTGGGGTATAATCTCCTCCAGGGCTCGCACAAGATAAGGTCTTTCATGAAGTTTTGTCATTTTTTTCTGCTTTGTATATGTGAGGAGTCGATCAAGGTTAGGAGATACTGTACTGTTATTATTAATTTACCCAGTGATGAGGACAGAAGCAGGAACAATTCTTCAAAACATTTAGGACAGTCAGTATTGGGTCCATATAAATGAGCCATTATTACTTTCTTCTTGAAATAATAAACCTTGAATTATGAAATATCTTCCAGCTGGATCCAGGATTACATTAAATATTTTAATTGGAACAGATTTGTGAATTAGTATCATCACTCCCCTGGAACTGGGGGAAAATAAAGCTGAAAGAACTCGACTGCACCACCGCCTTTTCTATTGCCGTTGTATCGTTAGAGTTGAAGTGGCATTCCTGCAGGAATATCTGTAACTGTCGAGTTGAGCTGTTTAATTATCTTTATATTTATATATTTGCATCATTGCTCATTTTGTAGTTGTAATGTAACTGGTTTTTGTAACCCTTGTCTCTGGTCACCACACTCTGTTTCCTCAAATAAAATTGGTGGTACATCCTAAGCCCAAAAAACAAAAGATGTACAGTCAAATATAAGATGCTCCCCAGGCACTGACCCCCCAGAACTCACCCGCGTGTAACCCTCCCTCGGATTCAACATACAGCCACACTGATCCTCCGGTTACGAGGAGCGACCTGCTTTCGCTCATTTGTACTCTCATGAACCTCGGCTAGAGCCAGAAGATGACTAGTAAACAGTCTGCATTAATATCAGAATATGAGGTACAGTAACTGGGACCGGATTTAGTAACATACAGAGATATTTCTAGTCTAGTTATATTGTTCTAACCATCACCATTAAGTAGCAAAGCACATAAAACCAGATTTTAACCGTAATAATAATAGTGAAAGAAAAAATAAGGCAGATGCAATGGCTTTGAATGACAGTCCAATCGCGGTGGCTGATGTCTTATTCCCAACATACAATCCTTTCACTGGGGTGATCCCAAAATCTGCCTCTTTTCTCCATAAAGAAATCGCAGAAATTTTCAGTTAATTAGTCTGTATTTTCCATCACGCGGATGAAAGTTGTGATATCGACGGGTCTTTGAAAGTGTGGTTACGGCCGGCGTGTGTAATGCGGAGCTTTGCTGGATATACCAGTTCCATTTTGGATGTTCATGGCTTTCAATTTCTGCTTAACCTGGTGGAATTGCCTTCTCTTGATGTGTGTCACTCTGGCAACGGCTTGAAAAAATGTCACCTCTTATGCATACATCACTTGTCCTCTAGCTCGAGCGATCTTTAGCACTCTTTCCTTGTCTCTGCGATTCAGAAAACACATAATAAGTTTCTTAGGAGAGTTGCGATCTTGCCAACTCTGGAGGCGGTGTGTCCTCTCGATGACTATCGGGTTATGGAAAGATTCGGCCCCAAGAACTTTGTGAATCCATCACTCTGGGAAGGTTGATGAGGTGAAGATTAATACGGCGACTGCGATTCTCTCGATCCTCCAGTTTGGGGCAAGGGTCTTTAGCTGCTGCTGGAGCACAGTAGCTGATTTCTGTAGTGTGGAGATATGGTCCTCCGTATCGCTGATATGTTGTCCGGCTGTGGTAAGTCTGCCTGGGAACTCATTCATGTCTCCTTTAACCTCTTGAATGGCCGACATAAGCTCTGTGAATTTCGAAGAAAGAGCCTCCCTCGTGCCAGCGATAGCACTCATGATGCTAACTTATTGATTTACATTAGCATCAGAGCTACCTTCTTTGCCGTCACTTAGCGTGCTAGAGAGTTGGCCAGCCATCTCCGTGCTAGAGTAATCTTGTTGTCCCAGCTTCTTTTTCGTTGCCCGAGATGTCATTTGACATCTAAGTATGACACAAATACCTTATGTATATTTAGAATTATTTGAAATTGTGGCAAAACTGTTATTTATAAATGATATGCAGATTGCCACGGGAGCAGAGAGGAATGCATGTGTTCAGCACGCCGCCATGTTGGAACCAGTGCTAGGGTGTTCTAGGTGGTTGCTAAGGTGTTTCTAGGTGGGAGCTATATACCTGCCGTGTCACAATTCTTTTTCAATGATATGTTGCGAGTGGAACAGACAATGGACCCTTTTCACTTGAGCGGAAGTCGTCTTAGTCGGATAATGCTAAATCCACTAATGGAGGGAGGGCGTTCTCACATTTAGCTCCTAAACTCTGGAATAGCCTTCCTGATATTGTTCGAGGCTCAGACTCGCTGTCCCAGTTTAAAACTAGATTAAAGACGCATCTCTTTAACCAAGCATTCACATAATGCTTACTTTTTATACTACTGCTGAATCAGTTATAATGCATTAATATTATGAACATCAGCTATGCTAATTATTTCCCATCTGCTTTTCTGCTGTTATCTCGGGACGCCAGTCTCTCACGGAGACTTCAGATGCCCCATCACCATGGACTACGATCTTGAAATGGGATACATAGACTAATTATTGCCAACAAAAGCCTTCATCAGCCAAACAAGGACAATTGCATCTAAGTGAACTTCTGGAATTTAATCAAGGATGGACTTCAAAGACACTGGTCACTAATCTTGCAGTTCAAACACAATCACTGTCTAAATACTGACCCTTAGCACTTAATAAGTTTAATAATTTTTTAAATCATGTTTTTTAACTATAAATAATTCTTATTTACATTATTCATGATGTTAGCCAGAGGGGAACTGGCCCCCCACAGTGAGTCTGGTTTCTCCCAAGGTTATTTTTCTCCATTAACCATCATCTTTTGGAGTTTTGTGTTCCTTGCCACAGTCGCCTTCGGCTTGCTCACTGGGGTTATTAATACAATTATTATTTAATTATTTTTAAACACGATAAAGAATCATATCTTGTCTAATTCCACAACAAGTCTCTAAACAAAAAATCAATTAAGGAGCCACTGGCTCCTATAGGGGGAAAAACAGGCGCCAAATATTTTCATTTTTAACTCCTTCCATTCCTTTTCGTCCCGCAGCTCGCATGCAAGAAAAACTGCACGTGCTAACAGTGTAGTCTGTGGAGCATTCTTCGCAATTATGTGATCACGTGCATTTTTTATGCTTGTTACTGTCACCGTGTTTTCTCACAGTCTCTTTTTTGAAATGGTTAGTTCCTGCAATGAACTCCGTTTTCCCCGCTATTTCTTTGATATAAACTTTTGTAATGTATTTCGGGAAATGTAATGCAAATTTTAAAATCAAAGGGAGTAAATTTTTACTTTGACAGAAATTACACTCGCAAATAAATTTATTTGGTCATAAATGCGACCATTTTTAGTCGCAGTTTGGAGCCCTGCACAAGGATGATGATTTATCGACTTTACATTACATTTTTATCGTCTGTTAATGCTGAACTTCTGTAAAGCTGCTTTGAAACGATGTGTGTTGTGAAAGGCGCTATACAAATAAAATTGACTTGACTTGACTTGACTTAATTACATTTTTGCTTATCTGTTTGCTACCAACAGCAAAAAAAAAACAGGCCCAATTTTCTGTCACTCCTTCAGCAGCTAATCGCAGCTGTGGTAACTTATTTTGTTTGAACGTATTGCAGTGTAATGTAATACAAAGTACAATGTTTTTTTCCACTAAATATTTTTCAAATTGGAAATATAAAAAAATATCGCTCCATTTACGTTGCTAAAGAATGCAGAATCGCATCATAACAGGTCTGTGAAGAGTCCATGGCCGCTATGTGTGAATCTGCCAGAATATGGAGCGCACGACTCTCTGCACACAGCGACAAGAACACTAGAACACACCTGGAGCCAAAAGTGCTCAAACCAAACTCATTTACAGATTTATTCATTTTATAATGGGTACTGAAAATGAAGTGCATGGGAAAGATATGATAGTTTAATAAGTATATTAGCACAGAGTGTATGTGAGGAATGTGAAGTATGCAACTAGAATGTTTCAAGTAGAATGCTACATTTGTCACATGACCTCATTATGTTTCATGTTAAATTCCGTGAGTGGTGTTCAGTAATCATCTTTGTTAAAAATATTTGCATTTTAAATTCAAGATTGTGTTAAAATGTTGGTATTTTTAGATGTCCAATCAAATCACAGTTGATGTTATTGCTGGTTCATTCATCACACTGGAAATGGAATGTCAAGTCGAGAGCATTGCATTGTGGGATACAGTATCTTGTGCAGTGTGCTCTGTTGTACATGTTTTAGGTTATATGGGTTTTATTCATACAGCGAACTCACACACACAGTTTTCATAATGTAACTCACCTCAGTGTGTGTCTGTGCGGTCAGATCTCGCTGCGTTCATGCAGAGCGTCGTTGAGTGTCTATCACACCTGCCCGTCACGCGCTGACCGTATGTGCGTCACAGAGCTGCAGAGCAAAGACAGAAAATAGCTTGATAATTGCTGCAGTCATTCGACGAATGCCAGAGGTGAACAAGGCCACTGGACGCATTTAGACACATAATCTCTGGAGACTGGACGATAACAAAGCAAATAACAGTGCAGCGATGACTGACATTTTTCACCAATTAGAGCCCCTGATGTGAGTACATTTATCCAGATGGACTCTCAGACATTAGCACTAATGTTGTAAGGCACGTTGATATGGCGGATTTTCATTCAGACAGCTGGAATGAAGCTCCTATCAACACTGACAATGTTCATCAGACCGAATACATCACTTAAAGAACTGCAGATACACATGGCCAAAAGTATGTGAACACCTCGTTCTAATTTATGGGTTTGGCTAGACCTTTTAATTCCATTTAAGATAAATCTTAATGCTTCAGCAATGATAGGCCAAGAGAATTTTGAGCTTCTAACTTTGTAATTACCTTTTGAGACAATGGCAAGCACTTTTGATATTTAATCATGTGCAGAATATGAATTATAGGTTCACAACAGTTAGTTTTGGTCCTCGAATCTGATTGGATGAGAGACATCCCAAGAGAGTCAGTCAAGAGATTGGTTTCTTTGAAGTAATCTGCATTGTCTCTCACGCCATGATCGCTTCTACACAACAGCTTGGAAATACAGTTAAAATAACAGCTTCAGCATAAAGGCTTATCAAGGCTGAGAGACACAACAGATGAAGTAATCACACATATGTTTACCTGATACTATCGTATACTGGAGTGTCCGCTTTGGGAGGAGATTCAACATAGGGAGAAATACCACCGAACGGATAGCTACTTTTACACATATTAAATAAGATGTTTTTGACCAAAATGACATCAGCAGGCTGACTAATACACTACAGCTGAGGAATAGAGTTAAACAGCTATAGCTTTACTGTTCGTCTTTGCTTGGGAGTCGTGACAGACACAGGTGCACATGCTCAATCGCTCTCTAACACACACATCCTTGTTTTGTTAGAAAAAGTCCAAGCTGCCATTATTAGTTCTAAAGTGACATTTGTTCTTTAGTAACGCAGGCTTGTGCATATCTTTTGAACTAGCAATGGCAGATCCTGATCCGTTGCGTAAGAAAGTAATCCCATGCACAAATGCATATTTTGGGATTTTTTCCTCATTGTTTTATTTACGTGTTCATTGAACTGTTATATATAAGCAATATCACACACACAATCATGCTGTATGGCCTTATATCTGCACGTGATTTAGGGCCATACAGCACGATTCATATTGCTTTATTAAACTTTCACTAGTTGACATGTGAATTCTTGTTATCAGCAAGTAAAAATGCTAATTCATTGCTAAATAAAAAAAGATAATTTATTGATATAAGTAATAAAACTGAAAAGGATTTAGGGTTTCACACCCCATTTAACAGTAAATTTAACAGACCATATTTTCAAGTAAAGGCTACACACAATTCTTTGTTTCAAGTACATTTTACTTGCTCGTTATTTGTGCATTTACTCAAGTAATGTAGCACTGAATTAAAGGTGCTATAAGTGATTTTAGCCATTCTAATTCCATGAGAGTGAGCCGTTGGATTAGCCACGCCCCCCTCTTTACAACTCCCCACTCTCCAAAGATTCCAAATGAGCTTTATTGAGACTGACATCATGCAGAAACGGTTGTTTAAAACAACAGCAGCACAACAGCGCCCTCAACTGACAACTGTTATGAACAACATGGCATAAAAATGGCATTAAGCCTCAATAATTCACTTCAGCTGCAACACTATGAGAACACACAACATGACTGACAGGCAGAAAGCGTCAGACACCACGGACACGTTTGCATTTTTAAATTCGCTTACAGCACCTTAAAGTCTTGCTTTTAAAAGTGTACATGTAGCATTTCTATGCATTTTGAATGTACTTTGCATGTACCACATGACACATGTATGTCTTCCTCTTCCAATATTTACTAATAAGCTTGAGCATTAAATTTGTACATGTTTGAATTGAATACAAATGTAGAATTGACATCATATTTTTCAAGTTCACGCATGGACATGACGACGCCATTAAGCAGCATAATGTTCCTCTTTAAAGATACAGGAACATTTAGATGTTTAGCTGTTGTTCCTCACAAATAAACCTGTTTTAAGGAAAAGAGATGTTTTATAGCTGGTGTTTCTCACAGCACATGATCTAAAATCAGCGTCAGTCAATCAATGTGTGAGATGTTAGCAAGTGTTAGCTCCTCTCGTCAGTATTAATAGACTCTTTTTCCCAGAGCGTTCTTCACTGGCATTCACACAGGAAACAGGATCCCTGATCTAAAAGTGACCCATGTGCTGTAACGGCCCCTCATTTACCCCCGCTGTGCCCCGTTAGACCCTGTCTGATGATCTATAGATTCTGTTTTCAGAGAAACATCAGCCTTGAGCTGCTGCTGTTGTGACGACCACAGAAAACATTTACAGATTATCTAGTTAGCAAAGATGCACAAACCTCATCATATCAATCTCATTCTACAGGTGAACCACACATGGGGCCAAAGACTTGTAGTGAGCACTCTGTAGGGAGCATTGTGCATGTATGGAACATTATACATTAAGACATACAGTACATGCTTCTTTTTGAGTGGGAATGATACCTTGATGTCAAAGTGGCAAAAGACATGCTAATAGCTATTATTGTTCAGGCAAATAAACTTTTGCATCAAATATAGCCTCTTTGTGTCTTGTGTACTGCCCCTCCATATGGTGTTAATGCCAAACAAACATCAAAGTATGGAAATATGTCAGAAACATTTTCCACTGGATGCATGAGAGCAAACGATCTCCCAGGAAATATCTTAAATATGCTAATGAATCGTGCAGATGCAAAACCCCGGAACCGCATGATTAGAAACGGCTAAATTAAATCCCTTTTTAAGTATGTATGCTTGCTAACTCTGATAGCCGTGTATTGAAACTTGCATGTATTCCATCAATGGACTGCCGTCAGTAAAGCGTTACCGTCCACAAGGAAAGACGAGGAGCTGCACAATGTTCACGTTATTCTCAGAGCCATACATGTAGCAAACTCCATCAAATAAAAATGTTTTATTAAAGCGTATTTTACTTCTAACACCATGTATTGATTGATGGTGAGTTTGCGGCATGTTCATTACCTGTTTTTATTTATAATCTAATGCAATTGCTGGTTTATTTTTTTAAGAGCGTTCAACAAGCAATAAAGAGAAAAGCAACATTAAGTACCATGATTTATTACAGAATGCAATTAATCACGGGTAAATAAAGGTAACACCTTTTTTGTTTTTGTTTTACATATATATTTATTGATAAAGCATTTATATCACATAAGGACCCCCAAATTCAAACTCGCATCTGGTAGTATTTATAGTGACCGGTGAACACAAACATTCCACTCCAAACGGGAGCGTATAACTCATCGTTTAAGAGTGGCTTCCCAATGATCAAACTCACAAGAGCAATGCAAACATCAGGCTGTCATTGTTTATTCTGCACAATCTTGTATCAATGTACAAATACATTTCTTTATAAACAAATGTATGTTTTGTGGTGCATTTGTATGGCACTGTCATAAATACACTTTGCAGATCCTTGTTATTCTAGCTTTCAATTTGTCAAAATACTCCGGTGACCTTTCACCCCACACTTCCTGTAGCACTTGAGCTTTCACCCCACACTTCCTGTAGCACTTGACCTTTCACCCCACACTTCCTGTAGCACTTGTCCTTTCACCTCACACTTCCTGTAGAACTTGATCTTTCACCCCACACTTCCTGTAGCACTTGATCTTTCACCCCACACTTCCTGTAGCACTTGACCTTTCACCCCACACTTCCTGTAGCACTTGATCTTTCACCCCACACTTCCTGTAGCACTTGACCTTTCACCTCACACTTCCTGTAGCACTTGACCTTTCACCTCACACTTCCTGTTGCACTTGAGCTTTCACCCCACACTTCCTGTAGCACTTGACCTTTCACCCCACACTTCCTGTAGCACTTGCCTTAGATTTGTGTGTCTTGTTGGGCACTTCTCACACACCTCACAGTCCAGCTGATCCCACAAAAGCTCAATGGGGTTTAGATCCGTAACACTCTTTTCCAATTATCTGTTGTCCAATGTCTGTGTTTCTTTGCCCACTCGAACCTTTTCTTTTTGTTCTTCTGTTTCAAAAGTGTCTTTTTCTTTGCAATTCTTCCCATAAGAGTCTTCTCTTTACTGTTGTACATGAAACTGGTGTTGAGCGGGTAGAATTCAATGAAGCTGTCAGCGGAGGACATGTGAGGCGTCTATTTCTCTAGAGACTCTGATGTACTTCTCCTCTTGTTTAGTTGTACATCTTCCACATCTCTTTCTGTCCTTGTTAGAGACAGTTGTGCTTTGTCTTTGAAGACTGTAGTTACAGCTTTGGATGAAATCTGCAGGTTTTTGGCAATCTCAAGCATTGTATCACCTTCATTGCTCAAAACAATGATTGACTGACGCGTTTCTAGAGAAATCTGTTTCTAATTTGCCATTTCTGACCTAATATTGAGTTTAAGACATGCCAGTCTATTGCACACTGTGCAACTCAAACACAAAGACAATGTTCAGCTTCATTTAATGATCCAAATATCTTTCAGCTGTGTTTGATATAATAAAGTGATTTTCTAGTATCAAATGATCAATTTATCATGATTACTCGAGGATAAGGTGTTGGAGTGATGCTGCTGTCTAGATTTGATCAAAAATGACTTTTTTCAGATAGTGATGGTGCTGTTTTACATCAGTAATGTCCTGAATATACTCTGTGATCAGCTGAATGCCACTTTGGTGAATTAAAGGACCAATTTCCTTCTGAAACAGCAAAATCTGAACATTATTCCCAAACTTGGAATACTGTGCGGCTAGTTTGGATTTTTTGTAAGGGCTGTGAAAATGGCTTGTCTTTAACCAACATTGCATTATTAGTCCATTATTGTAAGCAAGATAACTGAGAGTGTGCATTATGGTGTCCAAATAAAGTTCCCCAAGAAACATGCAAGAATAAATTTGGTGTCCTCCATGTTTCCTGTTCCATCAAAGCACTTGAACATGACGTGCTCATAATTACCCCTTCAGAAGCAGGAAGGAGGAACGTTTTGACAGCACTTTAAGGAAGCGTAAGTATATTAGATAAATCATTGATTAAAAGCAACAATAATTCCACCCTGTAGTCGCTCCATTGATAAAGGATAAACCGGAAGTTTCAATACACAACTAACATTGAACGGATCAGACCGGAACAGCAGCTCAACATGTGATGAAGGTGTTTCTCAATTCTGGCAAAGACATGCAGCAGGTTAGATGAACCTCTCGTCCAGTTTAAGCCTCAGGAGTTGGTGTAAAATACCAGGATTGAACCCTTCACATTAATGGGATTATTAGCTCTCTGTGTGGTCAGGTGCCTTCAAACTGCAACACATGCCATATATCAAACTGGAGATATCTGATTTAATGAGCTTATAAACGGTGTCCAACACTGACTGTGTCCGAACTGCAATTAATTCCAGCTGGACAGATTTACAGTTTGCTCTAGTTCCCCAATTCTGTCAGTCACGCTAATGAGAGGACACGGCAAACACTGTTTACTCAACTGGTGGAGCATTTAACCAGCAACGCAAGGTCGTGGGTTAGATTCCCATGGAGCGCACACACTGTTAGCATGTTTTCAATGGACTGTCTCTCTCAAGACTGTCTGTATAAAAGTGTTTTACAAATGTTTACATGATTTCACAGGTGACGTCACAAGAGTGTAGAGGGCTTGTGAACGTGATGCTCTGTTATTAGGGGTGTAATGATGGAGTATGGCGATATGGTGGATTTACAAAATGAATTGTGATATAACATGTAGAGTCAGCTTCATCCAAAGAAAATGTCAAATTTGACCAGCAAAAACTTTGAACAACAGTAATTCACATGTCTTTAACAACCTTAATAATGTGTTATAGACTGTATATATTTCATCATCCACCGCACCATCACCGCGAGGATTCAGACGGATCACTAACTACTGAATCTGTAAAGTTTACTGCATTTATTTGGGAAGGGATCGTTTTGACACACTTTGCGATTAAGCAAACTTTAATTTAAATGTCTTTTGTTGTTTAGTGATTGCGCAACAGCATGTCGCGTGATGTCATTCATTGTGCAGACAGTGTCTTTAGAGTAATTGTACTAGCAAAGGAACGGTTTTCCATATGACCTCAAATCAATCATTGAAAAAAAAAGATCCATCTTTCAAAAATGCTTCCTGATTCAGGCTTTGTTTAAAGTACCGTGAGACTGTGGAATCATGAATTCAGTATTGTGAACAGAACTCAATCATGCAGTGTTTCGTTACACCCCTGTCTGTTATGCAACCAATAGTGAAGGAAATTGTAGCTTTTGCGTCAGCACTTTCTGACATGGACATTTGTTGACCAGTGAGCGTGTCAGAGTCCACCTCGTCGATTCCCGCTTGAACAGCTCTTTCCACACCCTTAAAACAGATCCGTTGATTGGTGAAACCCAAACCTACATCCGTTTCAGATTGCACTGTTTAGTTGAATATTGTTTCAAGAACGTTCCCTGTTCAAGTTTCTCACGTTGAGCTTCTATACAATGTCCCCAAAAGTATATGGGCGCTTAAGTCCAACTAAACTGTCTTATATGTCACGTTTAAATAGATATCAAAGCAACTATCATGAGCTAGAACTATCTTCACTAGATGTGTGAAGCCACTGACACAGTCAACCCACAAGTGCAAAGAAACACAGAAATACTGGGAACGTTATTAGAACAGGATTATTAACAGCAGTTTAAGTTTCACTCGACTCGTCTGAGAGCTGCCTCATCACATTACTGTTAATTCATAATCCTGAAGTACTTTAATCTCACAGATCTCACATGTGTCTCACCCACATCTCCGCAGAAGGTCTGATCAGAGACAGATTGTGTCTGGATTACAGAAGATTAGGAAAACACAGGTCAAA
>JAVLUX010000051.1:1463450-1503450 GCA_032164185.1 Moxostoma hubbsi
GTTATGTCGATTACACCCAATTTTATATTTCTTTGAAACCTGATGAGATTTCACAATTCTCGAAATTAGCAGAGTGTATCAATGATATAAAGGATTGGATGGCCAGAAATGTCCTTCTTCTCGATTTCAACAAAACTAATTATTGGACCAAAAACCTCTAAAAATATGCCGCTAAAATATTATTTGACTCTGGATGGATGTACTGTTACATCATCTTCAACAGCGAAGAACTTAGGTGTAATATTTGATACCAATCTGTCCTTTGAAAATCAAATTACCAATGTTTGTAGAACAGCATTCTTCCACCTAAGAAATATTGCTAAATTAAAGCATATGCTCTCTGTTGCTGATGCCGAAAAACTAATTCATGCGTTCATGACCTCAAGACTAGATTATTGTAATGCATTACTGGGAGGATGTCCAGCAAGATCAATAAATAAACTTCAATTGGTTCAAAATGCAGCAGCCAGAGTGCTAACGAGAACTAAGAAATATGATCATATTAGCCACATTTTATCATCGTTACACTGGCTACCTGTTAAATGTCATATTAATATTAAAATTTTGTTAACTACATACAAAGCTTTGAATGTTCTCCGCAGTACTTAAGTGACCTTCTGACATGCTATATTCCATCACGTTCATTACGATAACACAATTCTGGCCTGTTAATAGTTCCTAGAATATCAAAATCCACAAAAGGAGGAAGATCCTTTTCATATTTGGCTCCTAAACTATGGAATAGTCTCCCTAACACTGTTCGGGTCTCAGACACACTCCCTCAGTTTAAGTCTAGACTAAAGACTCGTCAATTTAGCCAGACATACACCTAATTTATCCATCAACCCACAATTAGGCTGCTTTAGTTGGGTCTGCCGGAACCAGAAACCAGAAATATATCATGATCTATAACTCTGCAAACAATTTAATGACATCTACACTATTAATCTATTTCTATATGTCACGGAGAGACCCAAAGACACAGAGATATGAACACATTTGCAGGATTTTATTGAACATATGAAATGATTCAGTAATGTAAACAAAAGGTGAGATGATCCAGAAACGGATGATAACAGTTAGTGAGTCAGATCCAAACAGGGTATGTAGCAATGTACAGATGATCGGTAAACTCACATTAAGTCCTTTGATCCCTTCAGGAAACGTAAACAACACAGGATGATCCAAACACCAGGGAATGATTATGAGTAACATGGGAATGCACAACACCAAACTAAGACAAGGGAAACATGGAGCATACTGCATACTGTAAATACCTCGCTCTCACTCACAATCATTGCCTGTTCTCGTCATCAGTATCTCAGAGACTCCAGACCTCTCGTCAATGTTTTACCTGTGACCACAGACTCTCCTGTTCGTTGATACTTACCCATTGATAAGTCCTTTATTAGCCACTAATGATGAGCTTGTGGGTGTGATCAACACTCAGGGGAGAGTTAGCGGAGTGTGTCATCATTGAGGAGAGAGAGAGTGAGAGTCCAGTGGGTATGCACAACACTAAACTAAGATGAGGGGAACATGGAACATACTAAGTATCAATGGGTAAGTATCAATGAACAGGAGAGTCTGTGGTCAGATGTAAAACATAGACGAGAGGTCTGTAGTGAGATCAACACTCAGGGGAGAGTGAGCAAAGTTTGTCAGCAGTGAGGAGAGAGAGTGAGAATGCAGTGGGTCTGTGACAGAAAAAAGGGTGACTCCTGGTTCTCAAATATGGTAGAGGAGGACAAGAAGAGACAGAAGACAGGGAAGTGTCCAGGAGGCAATAATGAGGCCAAGGAGGAATTGACAGACAATCTGGTGGCCAGGGAGGAGTTAGTGGATGATCAGGAGGCCAGGGAGGTGACCACTGGACAGGAATTGGCTCAGGAGGCTTGGGAGGCAGCCACAAGACAGGGTCAGGAGGCCTTGGAGGCAACCATAGGGCAGGGACAGGTTCAGGAAGCCTGGGGGGTGGCCGCAGAACAGGAACAGGGTCAGGAGGTGGAACAACAGGGGTAGGAATTGGAGATTTAGGAGGTGGAGCTCATAGTGTTAATGGTGGAGCCGTGGAAGGCTCGATGAAGGCAAGTGGAGTCAGGAGAGGCCCAAGGGGTGGAGCCAAGGTAGGCGGAGCCATGGGCTGCTCAAGGGGCAGAGCCATGGAAGGTGGAGCCACGGGAGGTTAGAGGGGCGAAGTTGTGGAAGGCTTGGAGCAGGGAGCCGTTGGAGCCGTGGGAGGCTTGGAGCAGGGAGCCGTGGGAGGCTTGGAGCAGGGAGCCATGGAAGGTGGAGCCACGGGAGGTTAGAGGATCGAAGTTGTGGAAGGCTTGGAGCAGGGAGCCGTTGGAGCCGTGGGAGGCTTGGAGCAGGGAGCCGTGGGAGGCTTGGAGCAGGGAGCCATGGAAGGTGGAGCCACGGGAGGTTAGAGGGGCGAAGTTGTGGAAGGCTTGGAGCAGGGAACTGTTGGAGCCGTGGGAGGCTTGGAGCAGGGAGCCGTGGGAGGCTTGGAGCAAGGAGCCGTGGAAGGCGGAACCATGGAAGGAGCCATGGAAGGCTTGAGGGGGTGAAGCCGTGGAAGACTCTGAGAGTGGAATCGACATGGTCAGGAACACTGGCAGCAACTGGGGAATGACCTCCATGGTCGTGTGCAATGGCATTGAAAGGGGAACGACCTCTGTGGGGGTGGTGGTGTCGCTTGTCCTTTTCTGCATATCGCTGCCCCCTTCAGCATATCGCGGTGCAATTTTGTTGCCCGTTCTGCATAATGCGGCGTCTCATTTCACATTACTCCCAGTTCTCCAGATGGCCAGTCTGCCCTTGATCGATCCCAAAGTGTGTCGGCCCAAGAGGAAAATGTCCAGTATGCCAGATTACCAATCCAGCCCTGGTGGAGGCAGGGATATTAAAATGTACACCCTATTCCTAAATCTCTATGGGGGACGATTTCAAAGCATGTCGTTTTTGCAGGATTGGAAACAATAAATTTGAGTTCTGAAACTTACAGAAAGTTTTTATAGTACAGTGACCTCTTGTAATGTACAAGAAAATGTGATTCCTCATGAGACGACCCTTTTAATTGATTCTGTTTATAGTAACTACATTTCAACTCAGTTATAGAAAAAGCATGTCTTCTAGTGTTATTAGTTTACACTTCGTATAAATTGACATGTTCATTTTAATATTGTCACCCAAAATAAATATACACTGGCGCCCAAAAGTTTGGAGTAATGTACAGATTTTGCTCTTATGGAAAGAAATTGGTACTTTTATTCACCAAAGTGGCATTCAGCTGATCATAATGTATAGTCAGGACATTAATAATGTGAAAAATTACTATTAAAATTGGAGAAAAAAAATTCAGAACTTCCTCCATGTGCAGCAATGACAGATTTGCAGATCCTTGTTATTCTAGCGGTCAGTTTGTCCAGATACTCGGGTAACCTTTCACCCCACACTTCCTGTAGCATGTGACCTTTCACCCCACACTTCCTGTAGCACTTGACCTTTCACCCCACACTTCCTGTAGCACTTGACCTTTCACCTCACACTTCCTGTAGCACTTGACCTTTCACCCCACACTTCCTGTAGCACTTGACCTTTCGCCCCACACTTCCTGTAGCACTTGCCTTAGATCTGTGTGTCTTGTTGGGCACTTCTCACACACCTCACAGTCCAGCTGATCCCACAAAAGCTCAATGGGGTTTAGATCCGTAACACTCTTTTCCAATTATCTGTTGTCCAATGTCTGTGTTTCTTTGCCCACTCGAACCTTTTCTTTTTGTTCTTCTGTTTCAAAAGTGTCTTTTTCTTTGCAATTCTTCCCATAAGAGTCTTCTCTTTACTGTTGTACATGAAACTGGTGTTGAGCGGGTAGAATTCAATGAAGCTGTCAGCGGAGGACATGTGAGGCGTCTATTTCTCAAACTAGAGACTCTGATGTACTTCTCCTCTTGTTTAGTTGTACATCTGGTCTTCCACATCTCTTTCTGTCCTTGTTAGAGACAGTTGTGCTTTGTCTTTGAAGACTGTAGTTACACCTTTGGATGAAATCTGAAGTTTTTGGGCAATTTCAAGCATTGTATCGCCTTCATTTCTCAGAACAATGATTAACTGATGAGTTTCTAGAGAAATCTGTTTCTAATTTGCCATTTCTGAGCTAATATTGAGTTTATGACATCCCAGTCTATTGCACACTGTGCAACTCAAACACAAAGACAACGTTCAGCTTCATTTAATGATCCAAATATCTTTCAGCTGTGTTTGATATAATAAAGTGATTTTCTAGCACCAAATGATCAATTTATCATGATTACTCAAGGATAAGGTGCTGGAGTGATGCTGCTGTCTAGATTTTAACAAAAATGACTTTTTTCAGAGAATCATTTACAGGAACGTTGAATATCTACTCTCTAAAATTAATTTATTTAGAAAATTATTATTTAATGATTAATTTCCATAAACTGATGGAAAGAAGTGATTCACTGAAATGATTCAGTTTTCCCAGCAGCACTACGTGACAGAGAAAGTGTGTTTCATGTCTCCATCGCTGCATTCACAATATAATGTGGCAAATGAATCATTTTGTGACTCTACAGCGCTCCTCAATGGAAAATGAAAAATACTGATACAACTGATACTCTTTTGCTGATTTTTGTCGTATGGCAAGAGCTGCTTAACAATTCTTCACAAAGGATCTCCTTTTGTGTTCGGGTTTGTAATGTAATGTAATGAATGTAATGAGTAAATCATTTTTGGGTGAACTGTCCCTTTAATTGAATTACACCAATCGTTCACTGTGTGAACATGCAGGTCTACAAGATTCCCCCTCTGTCTTTCTGGGAGACTCTTTTCTATATGCGTCTCTCTTCTATTTCAAGAGTTTGCTGCACCTGAGGGATGAAAGTATGCGACTAAAATTAGCAATTCTATTTTCCCTGTCGTCTGTATTCAGCAGTGGACGTGCCGTGACAGAATACTGTCCAGCAGTGGTAGAAAGTAACTCAAATTAGTGACACTACTCCTCTAGAGAGTAACTCCTCTATATTTGTGAGCAGTGTGACTGTAGTTCAGCTGTTTTCAAAATAATGCAGCTTTTCCAGTAACAAGCTAATTATTCCAACGAGTAGCAGTGTAGCACCGCATGTTACATTCAGATGAACTGAAGCGGTAATCAAACACGCTCTGCTAATCTGTCCTTTCTCGTATATTCAGCCTGATCTCATAACACTTATGTGACCATGGCGGCATTTTTGCAAAATGGCATGACGTGGTTTATTACACTTATTGCGTCAGTACTGAGGTGAAATGTCCACTGTGTGGCGCTAAAAGCGAGTTAAATATTTTCCTGAACAGATGAGGTTTTTAAGATTAATGCTCTATTGAGTTTTAAATGAACAAACTGACTTCCCTACCCTAAACCTTAAACCTAAACCTAAACCTAACCGATAGTGTCCAAAAAAGCAAATGTGAGGAAAAATGCAATAGCACGTCATTTTGTGGTGCTTCGGAGACACTTTATGCTCACTTGTGGACTGGCGTGTTCTTCAGGACTCATATCCCGGTCCTTTACCTCACGAGTGCAACCTCTATCAGTCGACATAATGCACAGTTTCATGACATTTAAACAAGCCAGTGAACGTAGTTGATTATGAAATTCAGATGTTAACATTAATCGTGCGCTATAGTAAAAGTGTTCAGATGTTACACGATACCATTGTGTGAGGAACAGACAGTGCTGGGTAGTAATGGATTACATGTAATGTGGATTACATAATAAAAAACCGTGAACACACGTGTGCACAACATCTTCAAACACTGGATAAGCTGGTAAGAACGGCGGGTAAGGTGTTTACATGCTAACACAAAATCGGCGTAAAGGGTAAAAATGTGCCCGTGTTGATCAGGTTATTCATAAGCCGTTTATTGTGTTTTATTGTGTTTACACGACCGCAAGCGGTGTCGGCTTATTAAGCATAATCGTGCATGTAAACACGCTCATTGTTGTAGCGCCTCAAGTGTTCATTTCACCAGGAAACTGCCGCGATACGTACAATGAGACACGTAAAAAACATTTTGCAAAGATGTGCATATAGTAACGTGATTCTGTGAGAACAGTTTGCAGATATGATGTTGGAAAGGACCATTTATTCTAATGAATCACTTCAATTAACTTTAAGAGAAATTAGAAAATGATCCGAATGTTTATGCAAATTCCAAAAATTCAGTTCACCAATTTGAGTCTCTTTGCCACATTTTCAGTCTTTTTATTTATAACAAAATATGTTGTTAACTGCTGCTGATCGTCACTATGTCTTTTAACATAGTTATATAAATTAGGGATTCAAAAACATGATTGAGATTCAGAAAGCCTCTTTGTTTTTGTGCCAAAACACATTCAACTCTAAATGATGTTTAAAAAGATATTACACTGTTGATGCAACTGCAGCGGAGTAGCACTGAATAAGATAATGATGGGTAATATACACATGTGTAAGTGTGCTGGACTCATATTCCTGCTGTTATTAAGGTCAGAGGGCAGCGAGTTCAGTGCTTCATCAGGTCTAATTCAGTCCGTGATCTCTCGTGTCATTCACACTGAGTCATCTTACACTCGAGCGATCATAGTTTCATCCGTGAGATCCAAACGGGCCTCTGGAGCATTACACGCTTCTGTTCTAACGTCACACTGTGTTGCTTTAACACATATATGACTCCTGATATTTGCCTGTTATTCTGTTCA
Organism: Moxostoma hubbsi; assembly: GCA_032164185.1. Classification (NCBI taxonomy): domain Eukaryota; kingdom Metazoa; phylum Chordata; class Actinopteri; order Cypriniformes; family Catostomidae; genus Moxostoma; species Moxostoma hubbsi. The sequence goes on from JAVLUX010000051.1 coordinate 1,470,193, forward strand.
CTAAAACACATGAGCAAAGAAATCCATTTGCCAATGGGAAACATGAATGGGATTTAATTTCCGGAACCAGATGATGTTTTTGTGTCTCCATGATTAAAACAGCACTCTCTCTGTTTCAGAGACTTAAAGGGACAGTTCACACAAAAATGAACATTCTGTCATCATTTACTCACCCTCATGCCATCCCAGATGTGTGTGACTTTCTTTCTTCTGCAGAACACAAATGAAGATTTGTAGAAGAATATTTCAGCTCTGTCGGTCCATGGCAAGTGAAAGTGTAATCGAGCTTGAAATCATGATCATGCCTAGATACTGTAATGCCAGATGCACAGTGTTAACAGAGTTATATTTTGATCTGTTCTCATCCCAAACCAACTGGATTACTTCAGTAGACATGGAAGATATTGAAGGAGCCCCTATCATTAATGCACTATAATCCAAGTCTTCTGGGGCCATATGATAGCTTTACGTGAGGAACAGGCTGAAATTACACCGCACGTCATATGGATTACTTTACATTATATTTGTGTGTCAGGGCGGAGGGCGGGTCATGATTCCGTACACCCTGCCCCTAATTAGGCTGATGAAGCCTGGGAGGGATAAAGATGACTGATGACAGCAGTGTGAGAAAGAGAGAGAGAGAGAGTTACAGGCAGCTGCCCGAAACTTGTGTGTGTGTGTATTTGTCTTTTGGTTAATATTATCAAGCTGGTTCTCACCTCCTCCTTTCCAAACTTACACTGGTGCCGAAGCCCGAGAAGGAGGAAGGATTGGCCATAGTAGAGTCCTCGCCACTACCATCCACCCCAATGGAGCAGACACGGCCATCCGCCGGGGTACGGAGGAGTCCGGCCACCTGAGAGCGGAGAAACTTCCAGCCACTTAATCGTGGCAGGGCCTGAGACTAATGACCGCCAGTGGGGAGGAGCTCCTGGCCAACTGCCTGGAGCGGGAAAGTCCCCTTCCTTCCACCAGAACGTGGCGGGGTGTTCTGTCTGCCAGGGGGCGGAGGACTGCCTCTGATTTGCCCAGGGAGGTGTGGCTGTTGTCCACTAGAGGGGGAGGAGTGGCCGAGGACCAAGCTATGGCTATCAGAGAACCGGCAAGTAAATAATTATTTTCCTCTCTCTCCCGCTGCTGTGTTAGCCATTCCCTCTCTTTTTAAATATTATTATTATTATATTTTTTGTTGGATATAATCACTGTAACAGTGTATAACTACTGTGGTTTTATTTTGTTAGTGTTGTTTGTTTCCCTCCCCCTGTCCCCTCCCAGATACAGGAAGGTGGGGATGACCTGCCAGCAGATGGGGCCGGAAGGGCACACGAGGGGGGGTGTCAGTCATGCCAGGGTTCCCCGGCCTGAGAGAACGAGGGAGGGATGTGTCAGGGCGGAGGGCGGGGCAGGTCATGATTAAACATGCCCCGCCCCTAGTTAGGCTGTTAATGCCTGGGAGGGATAAAGGCGACAGATGACGGCAGTGCGACAGAGAGAGAGTGAACTGTTCCTTTAAGTATATACAAAGTCTAAAAGTCATTCACCAATGAAATGTGGTGTCAGCGCATAAATAAGGGCTATAACTATATGGAAAGGACTTCTGACGATATGGGACTAGTCAAAACCGTGCTGCTGTCTGTTACTTAACATAGAGAAAGAATGGCAGAGGATCATCTGGGAGATCTTCCAGCATGTGTCTGTCATATAACTCAGATTTACAGTGTAAGATGAGATGGACGGCAGTTCAGACCGTTTAACAGCAGAACTCTCATAATCATGACCTGTGCATTATCTGTGATCTGTTTGGGGAGTTGTTTACCTGCTATAATGCTTGGATACAGTATGGGTTGTCATGCGTTTATGAATCGAATATTACCCATGTCTTTACCAATCGCGATGAATCTACGCCTGTGAATCTGTGAAGTTACTGTTTATGTTCACTAAACTTCTGAAATTGTCTTCTTGTCATTGTTATATTGCATATTTAAGCTTATTATTTTCATGTTTAATAAAGTAGATTTTATCCCCATCATTACTGAATGTTTTAGTTTACAGTGTTATTACAGTTTCACTTGCAGAGTTTTACTCATAGTTTGTCTTTGACATGTTATATTCATTAATTTTAGTCAGTTTTTGTCACAGTTATTCGCTGTTCTGTGGACTCTTATTTTGATATGGTTTTTGTGTCATCCTTAGTTCACCCTGGACTACACTTCCCATAATTCCCTGCCCTCATCACTGCCATCTGTTCCTCATCTTCCTCACCTGTCCTGCATTCCCTCATTAGCACTGTTTGTATAAATACCCTCCTGTTGTGTTCATTCAAGGGCAGTTTTTGAAGTGTTACATTGTGTTACTAGTCTGTGATGTTTAGTTTTATTGTTTGTTCCACTCCAGCATTTATGATTAAAAGATTTAAAGTATGTATCCAAGTACCCAATGTTACAGTTTTACAATTACATAATTTTAGTCAATGAAAATAATATCTTTTACCTGATAACATACAAAATGTACAAAAATCAAATTTGCAAACATTTAAATAAATTAGGAAGAGTCATTATTGTTTAGCAGAAATTCAGAGGCAAAGACTGATTTTGGCTAATATTTACTCACCTAACACTGATGATCAGGGCTTTTTTATAGATCTTGAAGGGATGTTTCAAGACGCTGCACCCCTCATGATATAATATTGGGGGGAGACTTTAATCTTGGAAACATCTTCGTCTCAGATCATGTCCTGGTGAGTTCTTAGGGGTCGGATCATACAGTACGCCTCGTTCATCCAAAAGTCCAAAGCATGAGAACTCGTGGAGTTGGAGGAGAATATTAAAAGTGCCGAGACAGAACTGAAGAGCTGAATGTCGTCTGATGGACTCATAGAATTGACTCAAATTGAAATACAGATATAATACTATTTTGTCACAGAAGGTGGAGTTTTGGCTATTCAGGGCAAGACAGTCACACTTTGAGTCAGGGGGTACACTCAATAGCTTTATAGATCTATAAAGCAGAGAGAGTCTTTCTACCATTCTCTCAGTGAAATCTGCTGTTGGGGAAATATTTACCTCATTGATATTAATAATGCTTTTAAAGAATTATATCTTGATGTTTATAGTTCCATGTCTTCCTCCACTGATGAAGATATTAGAAACTTTGTGGGACCATCAGAACTCCCTAAACTAACGACTAAGCAAATGAATGATCTTGATTCTGAGATAACCTTGGAGGAGTTTGGTGAGGTAATTAAGGTCTTGTCTACAGGCTCCGGGGTCAGATGGATTTGCCGCTGAATTTTTTAGATCTTATGCTACAGAACTGGCTCCACTTTTGCTAGAAGTTTATACAGAATCATTAAAGAATGGAAATCTTTCTCCAATCATGACACAAGCCCGGATCAGTCTGATTCTTAAAAAGGACAAAGATCCAACCGAGTGTAAGATTTACCGTACAGTTTCGCTGAACCAGCTAGACGTTAAAATATTATCATCAATTTTGGCTAAGCGATTAAGTAAAGTTATGACATCTCTTATACATATAGATCAGGTGGGGTTTATTCGGGGCTGCAGCTCTTCTGATAACATCAGTCGTCTCATCAATATCATGTGATCAGTGGTGAATGATCAGTCTCCGGTCGCTGCCATCTCACTTGATGCTGAAAAGGCATTTGATATGGTAGAATGGGATTATCTTTTTAAGATTTTGGAAATATATGGGTTCGGGAACACTATTATTGGATGGATTAAGTTACTTATAGACACCCGGTAGCAGCGGTACAAACAAATTGATTAATTTCAGATTATTTTACTCTGGATAGGGGCACCGGCAGGGTTCCCTCTTTCCCCATTATTGTTCGGTCTTGCCCTGGAAACATTAGCAGCCGCGATAAGGAGGAAGATTTTCCAGGTGATGGTGGGAGGTGTGGCACATAAACCTTTAGTTTATGCAGAAGATATTTTATTATTCGTCTCTGACCCCACTAGATCTATGTCTTGCCTCCACAGAATTATTAATTAATTTTCTAAGTTCTCAGGATACAGAGTTAATTGGTCTAAATCTGAAGCTTTGGCTCTGACGGCGTACTGCCCAGTAACAGTTGGGCGCATTTCAGTGGCCCAAACAGGCCGTGTGTGTGTGTGTGTGTGTGTGTGTGTGTGCGTGTGCGTGCGTGTGTGTGCGCGTGTGTGTGTGTGTGCGTGTGTGTGTGTGCGCGTGCGTGAGTGTGAGTGTGCGTGTGCACGTGTGTGTGTGTGCGCGCGCGTGTGAGTGTGTGCGCGTGCGTGTGCGTGAGTGTGCGCGTGCGTGAGTGTGCACGTGTGTGTGTGCGTGCGTGTATGTGTGTGTGTGTGTGCGTGCGTGTGAGTTTGTGTGAGTGCGTGTGTGTGTTGTCAGAGGGAGAGAGAGACCTGTTTTCACACAGACAAACTGATCTGTTTCCGTTATCTATTTACTGTATCTGTCTGTCTGTCTATAGGTTTTAAAAAAATATTTGTCTTTCCAGTGAGAAGTAAGAACATAGGGGTCAAAATGTTAACAATGGCCAAGTAAAGCCAAAGCTTACAAACATTAATGCATTTAATCTGCCCATTTCATTGGTGTCCATGAGCACATGTCTAGCAGATGGAAATGAATGAACTTTGACACTAATGTGAGCTCACAGGTTGACCTTTGCTGAGAATAAACTGCAGTGGTGATCACATGTCTCCATCTGCTGGTCACTGGAGTATCATCTGAACAGACGGATGTTTCCAGTCTCTCTCTCCAACATCAAACGATATGACATGAGGATGAATAAATGACAACATGTTTGAGATCACTTTAAGATCAATATTCATGCATCATCTCACACATTTAAGCAGCTGTTTGTCTCAGCGAACATTATATCAAGAACTATTCTCGAGAAAACACATTATACACATCTCTGTCTCTCTCTCTCTCTCTCTCTCTCTTTCTCTCTCTCTCTCTCTCTCTCTCTCTCTCTCCTCATTTAATTTTTTGTGCCCACTTCAGCAAATAACCTTTTAAAATTAATTGTAATCAAATTAATTCAATGTCTGCTGATTATGCATTGATAATAATGCAAACATATAATAGCCTAATATGAAGGTTAAAGCATCAATTATTTACAACATTAATCGTCTTACAATAACTATTTTAACCCTTGTGCGGCAATAAAAAAAAGTCACTCAGAGGTCCTTAGAGGACAAAAATGTCCACGACAAAGAGCTGCCATAAAATTATATTATTTTAATATTATTTTCCACTTTCACAGACTTAGAATTTTTAGTCATTCTCTTTCAGGATTTTAACCCTATAAATTTATGTAATGCCACGGTTGTTTTTTACACACACACAAATTTCTCAGTACAGAAATACAACAAAAAAAAAAACACTCTGACATCTGTACAAACACACCCACACAATTTTACCTCAAATCAAATCAAATCACTTTATTGTCACACTACTGTGTACACGAGTGCAACAGTAGGTGAAATTCTTGTGTGCAGTTCCGAGTAACATTGCAGTAATGACAGTGACGAGACATAAACCACTTTACAATACAACATATTTACACAAAACAATTTACATAACAAATGTACACATACTTACACAACAATTTACATAACAAATGTACACAATACACACAATGTAGAATACACAGACACTAGATAAGGGTATAAATATATATATATATACACTTCATGTATAATTTTATAATTAATACAAATAATAATGCTGTATCACTCGGCCAACCATCAGTTCTGAACCCAAGTCATTTCAACGGCAGTATTGATCAGAAGGGTGGTGGCGCAATACTGGCACCAAACATACTTGGAACTAACATTACTGGCGATGTTCACATGAATCTACATATGGTGAGTGTTTGAAATAACAATGAAACATGATGATAATAATTGAGTTTTTGTGGAGATGAGTTGTTAATTGTAAAAAAACGATTTCTTCCAGCAGCCGGTGCCACACACAACCTCAATAAACCGAGACGGTAAGAACCAGAACTGACACGCTACTTTATATTCTCTGAGATGTTGATTGGCATCTAATGTAAGTTGTCATTTCACTAAAACTACAGATCAAAGGTATACAACCAAACATAATCAAAGGAATAGTTTACCTTAGAATGAAAATTGTCATAATTTACTCAACTTACTGTTGTTCCAAACCTGAAGGCAGAATGTTAAGGAATGACAGCCTCAGTCACCATTCAGTTTCAATGCATCTTTACCAATAAAATGAATGTGAACAGTGACTGAGGCTTTCATTCTGCCTAACATCTCTTTTGCAGTTCACTGAAGAAATGATTACAGGTTTGAGACTGCATGAAGGTGCCGTGAGTAATAAACCATTGTTGGGTGATCTGTTCCTTTAAAGGGGTCATGACATTGTTTTTTCTACTTATATTGTTAGTAGATTTAGAAAAAAATAATGGCTATAATTGATTAATTATACAATAATTTTGCACCCTGTCTCTGGCCCTCTGTCTGAAACACTCAGTTTTAAGCAGTCTGGCCCTTTAAGACTTCACTGTTGTGATTGGCTAAAATCGTGCAGCCCTTCCAAAAGATCCATATTTCAGATGCATTCTGAAGATTGCAACATTTCTGGATTAACATATAACTCACATCCAACACATTTCATCAGAATATATTAAACTCTTCGGTCAAGCAGCACCATAAACCTAAATCAAACAGTCACGACATATTAAATATTCATGAATTAATTTGTTTTACTTACGGATTTGCAGTCCAATGGTGTTTTAACTGCCCCATCCTTCAGTTCCTGTGACTGGTTCACAAGCATACAGTACAATCCACGTGTTACAGTCCACGGTGATGTTTGGGTGCTTCAGAAATCAAAAGCAGAGACGCTGGCATCTTGAGTGTTTGTTTACACACAGGACTGTGTGTGTTTCTCCCAGTCAGTGGCAGCAGCCAATGAGATGCGTTTTTAGAAATTATGGTTGTACTGCTCTTTTTTTTTTTTTTTTTTTTTAAGTTTAACTTTTTATTGCTTCACACAACATAAAAATAAAAGCAAAACACACACACACACACACACACACATATATATATATATATATATATATATATATATATATATATATAATACAGAATCAACATTTAACCCGTACTACCACCCCACCCGACCCTCAACAAACACCCCTGTGGTCACACATGAGCACATACACAAAGAGACGTTTTACAGTTTAAGGAGATCAACCAATGAAATGCTGACTTTAAGTTGTTTCTGTAGAATTAGATTGGACAGAAAGTATTTTAACATCAAATTAGTTACTCGATAACTCTGTGTGGTTTAGTTTTTTCCCATATCCAGCTATAGGCTCTTTATAATTATGACTCTCCAAATTTGTCCTAGAAATTCTTCAGAACATAAAGAATAAGATAAAGTCAAGAATGCTGAAAGACTCTGAGAGGATTTTGGAAGGAAGCGCATCAAAGTCAGCCTTTCTAAACAAGATCTACACACAACTGTTCATCATCAGTGATGAGTCTGACCCCATCAATAAAGAGCATGAGATCTGGCAGATTGAGACGTCGCATGATTTAAACACCTCCGTCATAAACTACAATCAAATCCTTCAGCCAAAACAATGTAGAACAATGAAGACCGTTTTAACCAAAGGAATTGCTGGAATTGGGAAAACGGTCACGGTGCAGAAGTTTGTCCTGGACTGGGCAAGTGGAGAAGCTAATAAAGATATAGACCTTGTGCTCCTGTTCCCATTCCGAGACCTGAACTTGCTTATGGATGACAAAAGCCTTTTTGAGCTGGTTTGTGATTTTATCCCTGAGTTTAAAGAGGCAACAGAGTTTTCTGAATGGATCTTTGATAGGAAAGTTCTCTTCATCTTCGATGGACTTGATGAGTACAAAAACATTTTAAACTTTCAAAACACCATTCTGTCAGATGTGACTCAAAAAGCCACCGTGGATGTCCTTTTAACAAACCTTCTGCGAGGTACACTGCTTCCTTCTGCACACCTGTGGATCACCAGCCGACCTGTAGCAGCTGGACAGCTACCAAGTGATCTCTTCAAGCAGGGCTATATCACACAGATCAGAGGATTCAATGACGAGCAGAAGGAGGAATACTTCAAGAGGCGGTTTGAGGATCCAAACCGAGCCCAAGAGGTCATCTCTCACATAAAGTCTCATAGGAGCCTGTGGATATCGTGCCATATACCTCTCTTTTGTTGGATTTCATCTGTGGTTCTCGGAAACACGATTGAAGGACAAAATAACATTAGGAACATGCCATCAAGTCTAACGGAAATGTACATCCACCATCTGCTCAATCAAACAAGATTAAGCCACAGGAAATATGAAGGGAAGGAGTTGGCATTCCCAGAAGTTCTTAAGAGTCACAAAAACCTTATTTTGAAATTAGCAGCACTGGCATATTGGCAGCTGAAGGCACAGAATATCATCTTTAAGGAGGAAGACTTGAGGAAGTTGAATATCACTATCAATGAAGCTACTCAGTATCCTGGTGTCATTACCTGTGTCTCACAGCGCAAATTTGGATATTACCAGATAAAACTGTTCAGCTTCGTCCATCTCAGTGTACAGGAATTTTTTGCTGCCCTGTTTGCCTTTCATGAATTTCTGTCAGAAAAGCAAGACTCCCTAGATTTAATTAAAGCAAGAAAGGGGCAGAGGGATTTGTCTAATTTTCTCAAGGGTGTGATTGATGTGGCCTTGCAAAGCAAAAGTGGACACTTTGATCTTTTTATCTGTTTTCTGTTTGGAATTTCTTGTGACTCCAGCAGAAAGATACTTGAAGGACTTCTGCCTCCATCTCGAGGCAATAGTTGTCACCAAAAGGCTATCCAGTACATTAAATCTTTGAGGAGGAAAGATCTGTCCCCTGAGAGATGCATCAGTCTTGTTCGTTGTCTTGTGGAGCTTAAGGACAAGTCTTTTAGGGAGGAGATGCAAGAGCTTGAACGCTCACGATCCAAAGAACCCCTCGCACTGTTTCGGTGCTCTCTTCTGGCTTACCAGTTTGTTTGCTCAGATATGGACTATGATGAGTTTGATCTCAGGAAATACAACATGACTGTAGAAGGGTTTAAGAGATTTTCCCCAGCCATCGCATGCTTCAAAAAGGCTCTGTAAGTATTACAAAAGTCTTAATAATGTATCATATGTAATATTCCTGGTCAAACCTGAATGTAATGGAGTTCAAATGCAATGTTCAATGCAAGGCTCAAAGGCAGTGACATCACAGAGGAGCATTGTGATATTATGACCTTTTGCCTGAAGTCACCGAACTCTCAACTGACTCATCTTGATCTGAGTCACAGTGGTCTAGGACAGTCTGGACTGGAGAAGCTTTACAAGGCGTTCTGTGATCCCAACTGCCAAATCCAGACACTGAACCTCAGCCACAATAACCTCCAATCTCAGGACATGAAGGTCATCACAGATATGCTCTCAGGTCCGAATACAAACCTCAGAATCTTGGACCTCAGTGACAATGATCTGGACAACCCAGGAGCTGAAATTCTCTCTTATGGACTTCAGAGCATGAACTGTCATCTTGAAATTCTCAGGTGAAGACTTGTATAATAACTAACTAATATAAATGCAAAAGCTATGGTCCAAGTAGATGGGTAAAGGGGAGAAAATTAGCACTATTGTCAAATTTGGCAGAACAGATGATATAGACAGGGCTTGAGTTAAGTGGGGTTGCATGGGGATCCCATGTCACACGTGCCACAAAATATCAGTCTGCGATGAATGAATTTACCACAGTAGCACCCTGCGACACAGTTTTGCATATGTGTGAGACAGCCGCTTGTCTGTGTGAAGTGAGAGTTTGTTGTTTGCTTGTTTGTGTGTGAGGTTAATCAATGGCACTTTACTATTTTACTTGATAGTTGTAGTATATTGTGCGATTTTAAAAATCATGTCCCCGCTGTGTAGAGTCCATACATCCAACACCAATTCCTAGGGAACAATTTCATAATTCCTATGCGGTTGCCTCTATGCCATTTCCTCAGCTAGTCGAGTGAGCGAGTTGAAAATGAAGCTGTATTTTCATGTGCTCAACCAAAACCCCAAACGTAGCCCGTGAGGAAGAAACAAAAAAAGCAACATTGCCAAATTAAATTAAAGGAGAAACAAAAGGGAAAATGTATAGATAAAATGTCAAGTGAAAAAATGATTTTTCTTTGCTAACTTTCAATGCTAAACAACAGCTCTTGTTCTGTTGCTGGTGCATGGAGGCACCGGAAAAGATTAGACTAGACAATCCTAATGTAATGGGTAACCACATTTTAAAAAGGGATAACATAAGCACAGCACTTCCCAACGTCACTTTCTTTTCAGAGATTTCTTGTTTAGGTTTGGATTTTGTGTGCCTTGTATGCAACATTAATGTCCTTTGCCAGTCACATGCCGGTTTAAGTGATGAAATGCACTACTTGTGGTTGTTTTCAGAGATGGTAACAGTAGTTTTCTACTTGTGCTACAATTGTGTGGCTTGTGTTACAAAACTTTCTCTGTTAAAAATTGTCTTGTGTAGCACCAGTGCGATGTGCACAAAAGTTAACGTACAGCCCTGGTTTGTTCGTTATTGTAACTTTGATGATGATCAAACCAGATTTGAAGACAGATTTATACATAAATGCAGGTAATTCCAAAGGGTTCACATACTGTTCTTGCCACTGTAATTGTATCTAAGTTTTCAGGTTTTCACCATAAACCGCTTTTGTGTGTTGAATACTTTCTTGCACCACTGTTTAAGCATCCTTCGTAGAAACTAAATTCCATTACTAGTTTGTTTATTGGAGTAGAAAAGACAGTCAGCGAGCGATCGAGAGAAAACATTCTCTTAAAACAGAGTCAAGTCAAGTCAATTTTATTTGTATAGCGCCTTTCACAACACACATCGTTTCAAAGCAGCTTTACAGAAGTTCAGCATTAACAGACGATAAAAATGTAATGTCTATAAAGTCGATAAATCATCATCCTTGTGCAGGGCTCCAAACTGCGACTAAAAATGGTCGCATTTATGACCAAATAAATTTATTTGTGAGTGTAATTTCTGTCAAGGTCCACATTGGCGACAGTAAAAATTTACTCCCTTTGATTTTAAAATTTGCATTACATTTCCCGAGATACATTACAAAAGTTTATATCAAAGAAATAGCGGGGAAAACGGAGTTCATTGCAGGAACTAACCATTTCAAAAAAGAGACTGTGAGAAAACACGGTGACAGTAACGAGCATAAAAAATGCACGTGATCACATAATTGCGAAGAATGCTCCACAGACTACACTGTTAGCACGTGCAGTTTTTCTTGCATGCGAGCTGCGGGACGAAAAGGAATGGAAGGAGTTAAAAATGAAAATATTTGGCGCCTGTTTTTCCCCCTATAGGAGCCAGTGGCTCCTTAATTGATTTTTTTGTTTGGAGCCCTGTTGTGGAATTAGACAAGATATGATTCTTTATAGTGTTTAAAAATAATTAAATAATAATTGTATTAATAACCCCAGTGAGCAAGCCGAAGGCGACTGTGGCAAGGAACACAAAACTCCAAAAGATGATGGTTAATGGAGAAAAATAACCTTGGGAGAAACCAGACTCACTGTGGGGGGCCAGTTCCCCTCTGGCTAACATCATGAATAATGTAAATAAGAATTATTTATAGTTAAAAAACATGATTTAAAAAATTATTAAACTTATTAAGTGCTAAGGGTCAGTATTTAGACAGTGATTGTGTTTGAACTGCAAGATTAGTGACCAGTGTCTTTGAAGTCCATCCTTGATTAAATTCCAGAAGTTCACTTAGATGCAATTGTCCTTGTTTGGCTGATGAAGGCTTTTGTTGGCAATAATTAGTCTATGTATCCCATTTCAAGATCGTAGTCCATGGTGATGGGGCATCTGAAGTCTCCGTGAGAGACTGGCGTCCCGAGATAACATCAGAAAAGCAGATGGGAAATAATTAGCATAGCTGATGTTCATAATATTAATGCATTATAACTGATTCAGCAGTATTATAAAAAGTAAGCATTATGTGAATGCTTGGTTAAAGAGATGTGTCTTTAATCTAGTTTTAAACTGGGACAGCGAGTCTGAGCCTCGAACAATATCAGGAAGGCTATTCCAGAGTTTAGGAGCTAAATGTGAGAACGCCCTCCCTCCATTAGTGGACTTAGATATCCTAGGTATGACCAGAAGCCTCGAATTTAGTGATCTTAAAGAGCGCGATGGATTGTATGGCGATAGAAGATCCGTCAAATACACCGGAGCTAAACCATTTAGGGCTTTATAGGTCAGTAGTAATACTTTGTAATTGATTCAGTACTTAATAGGTAGCCAGTGTAGAGATGTTAAAATCGGTGTTATATGATCATATTTTCTTGACCTAGTAAGAACTCTAGCGGCTGCATTTTGGACTAACTGTAGCTTGTTTGTTGAGGATGCAGGGCAACCAGCTAATAAAGCATTACAGTAATCTAGTCTCGAGGTCATGAATGCATGAACTAACTTTTCTGCATCAGAAACAGATAGCATGTTACGTAGCTTAGCAATGTTTCTAAGGTGGAAAAAGGCTGTTCTCATAACAGATGAAATATGATTTTCGAAAGTCAAGTTGCGGTCTAGTATAACACCCAGGTCTTTTACTGTAGTGGATAATGTAACAGGACATCCTTCTAAATTAAAGTTGTATTGTAAGGGATTTTGTGGGTAGTTTTTTGGACCAATAAGTAATACCTCCGTTTTATCGGAATTTAATAACAGGAAATTACGCGTCATCCAGCATTTTATATCTTTAAGACACTCTGTCAAGTTAGATAAGTTAGTGTTTTCATCTGGTCGTGATGAGATATATAATTGAGTGTCATCAGCATAACAGTGGAAATTAATTCCATGTTTTCTTATAATTTTACCAAGTGGCAGCATATATATTGAGAATAATAGAGGGCCTAACACAGATCCTTGTGGCACTCCATAGTCTACTGACGTTATCTTCGATTTTTCCCCATTTAAACAGACAAAATGGTAACGGTCTGATAAGTACGATCTAAACCAGCTTAATGCCTGTCCCTGAACACCAGTGTAGTTTTGTAGTCGATCCAAGAGTATTTTATGATCTATAGTGTCGAACGCAGTGCTAAGATCGAGTAGAACTAATATTGAGATGCAGCCTTGGTCAGAAGCTAAAAGTAAATCATTTGTAATTTTAACTAGCGCAGTTTCTGTGCTATGATGCGGTCTGAATCCTGACTGAAATTTTTCATAGATATCATTTTCTTGCAAGAAAGAGCACAATTGAGCGGACACAACTTTTTCTAATATTTTAGACATAAATGGAAGATTTGAGATGGGTCTGTAATTTGCTAGGTTATTTGGATCTAATTGTGGTTTCTTAATGAGAGGTTTTATAACTGCCAGCTTAAATATTCTTGGAACATGACCTAAAAATAAAGACGAGTTAATAATATTGAGAAGAGGCTCTTCCACTACAGGTAACACTTCTTTCAGTAGTTTAGTGGGTATTGGATCTAGTAAACATGTTGTTGTTTTAGATGCAATGATAAGTTTATTTAGCTCTTCCTGTCCTATAGTTGTAAAGTTGTTTTTTAATCTAATTGGTGCAACAATTTCTAATGTACCAGAGAAAATGGTGCTCAAACTGCTAGTCATTTCCTCTAGTTCATCTGTTTGTTTGGGTTCACTGAGCAGCTGAGATAGATCAGGTAGGATATTTGAGAATCTATATATTGTGGTTGGAAGGATTGTTCTGCTTGGTCGATAACGTGGCGCAATATGACAGATTTCAGTGGTACGTAGTATGCAAGTTACCATGTAATGATCAGTGACATCATCATTTTGCGGTATAATATCTATATTGGTTGGATTGGTTCCATATGATATAATTAAATCTAGCGTATGATTTAGGCGATGAGTGGGACCACTGACGTTTTGCGTGACCCCGAAGGAGTTTAACAAATCTGTAAACGCAGCCCCTAACGCATCATTTGTGTTATCTACGTGTATGTTAAAGTCTCCAACAATTATTGCTTTATCGACATTGACCAATAGATCTGATAGAAAGTCTGCAAACTCTTTTAGGAAATCAGCGTAAGGCCCTGGAGGTCTATATACGGTAGCCAAGGCTAGAGATAATAGGGATTTTTTTCTTACATCTGAGAGTGTAACATTTAGCACAAGTAATTCAAACGAATTAAACCTGTGACCTATTTTCTGAGTAACATTAAGAATATCTCTATAGATTGTTGCAACACCGCCGCCACGACCAATCAGACGGGGCTCATGCTTATAATAGTATCGTGGCGGAGTAGACTCATTTAGACCGAAATAATCATTTGGTTTAAGCCAGGTTTCAGTAAGGCAAAATACATCAAAACTATTATCTGAGACCATTTCATTTACAATAACCGCCTTAGGTGTGAGCGATCTAATGTTTAGAAGACCTAGCTTTAGAAATTGTTTTTGTTCACTGATATTGAGATTTTCTGGTTTAATTACAATTAGATTTTTCCTAGATCCTACAGTAGATGTATTGTTTGGCTTTACTAAACGAGGAATAGACACAGTTTCTATATAATGTTCTACATTGGTACTTATATCAATTAAGTTGGGACAGCAAATACTGTGATTTGGACTTTGACTTACTAGTCATATGGTGTGTAGCGTCTTGGAGATGTTGTCCGACAGAACAGCTGCTCCGACTCTGCTGGGGTGAAGGCCATCAGCACGGAAGAGCCTAGGTCGCTCCCAAAACAGATTCCAATTATTAACAAAGAGCAGTCTCTGTTCATTACACCATGACATTAACCATTCATTTAGAGCAAATAATCTACTGAACCTTTCTTGTCCTAGTCGGTACGTGGGAAGTGGTCCAGACACGACGATCGTTGTTTCTGGCGAAGTACTGCGTACCGACTCGATCAGGCTCCTGTAGTCCTCCTTCAGTACCTCCGTCTTCCGCAGCTTGGTGTCGTTCGTTCCCACGTGCAGCACGACAGCTCCGACGCGCTCGTCACCATTCAGGATCTCGGGAACCTGCGTAGAGACATCAAGAACACGAGCACCAGGAAAGCAGTGAGTGCGCACCTTACCTTTGCCAGAGATAGCGCGGACATGACGGACGGTGGAATCTCCGATGATCACGGCGTCGTCGCGCTCCGACTCGCGAAGAGGTGAGAAGCGGTTCCGGGTGGAGATCTCGAAAGCCGGGAGGGGCGGGGAGGTCCTTGGTCTGGTCCTGGCTCGCGTCTTCCGCCGTGGAATCACCCAGGGTCCATGGTGATGTGTCGGTGCCGGAGTGAATGAAGCCAGGGAGGATCGCGTCCTGGTTGCTCGGGACCTGTGCAGAGAAACACACGGAGTAGACGAGGTCGGAGTCAAAAAATTATTAACCACTGACCTGTGAGCATCAGAGTGAGGTCTATCACTATGGAAAAGCCTCAGGTGTGACAGACAAGGGGAACACCAATTACACCCTGACTGGTCAAAGGGCAGACCACTCACATCTATTAATAAGGAGCCCACCCCCTTCCTATATAAAATGCTGTGATGCCCAAAAGCGGCGTTCAGAAGCACGCTCTTCCCATGTGTAATGCAAGAAGGGAAGCTTAGTGAGATACCTCACTCAGTTTTCAGAGAAATGGGGTTATGTGAGTACCCTAATGTTCTCTTTCAAACATTCACTTGGTCTCACACTATGGGGAAGATGTGGCTGTTACATGTCTGGTCAATGTCAACAGAGGAAGCGTAATGGCGGACTGTTCCTTAACTCTTATTTAAAAGAACACAATTGTCAGCAACTCCTTCAGAACATAAACACATAAGACTACTATGCATCTCTCCTTTTAACGCTCACCCCAGGGTTACTGCAACTAGAAAATGATGTTCGACATTATTCCCCTCAGGTCTGAATCCTTACCACTTTCTCTCCGGATGAACGTTCAACCACGCCCTCGCCACCACAGTGGCCAACTCCCATGTTGCGTGCTTTCCGAAGCCACCGAACAGACCCAGAAATAATGAAAGACAGCCTCTCATTTCTTAAAAAAAACTGACCTCCAGAACTGCATGAGCCATCGATGGCATCCAGCTGGTAAAATCTGATAAATGTATGCAGAGAAGCCCGGCTTGCTGCCGCACAAATATCTTCGACAGATATCCCAGCCCAGAAGAGGGTAGCCATACCACATGTAGAATGAGCTCTTAAGCTCACAGGGGGTTGAAGACCCACAGATTTATAAGCCAACCCAATCGCTCCTACCATCCAATGGGAAAGGGGCTGAAAATAGATGGGCTTACTTCTATACTGAGTAGCCCATGAAACGAATGTTGATCATTCATGCTAAATGATGTTGTCCTGTTTATATATAAGCACAAATCCTGAACAGTACAAAGACAAAAGTGCAATTTCCTCTCCTCTGACATAAAAGGCATGTAATTCCACGGCAGTGCAGTTATAAGATGACTCCATGACCTTAGGAACAAAAGCCAAGTTAGGCAGCAGTGTAAGTTAAAGTTCACACGCTGGGGTAACCGACAAGGCATGTAACTCGCCCACTTGCTTATCTGAGGAGTAAAACCGTTTTTAAGGTTAAAAATGTCAAAGCATTCAGTACCATGGACAGGCACTATGATGGAATCCATTGTTTTGGCAATGGTCTCAAATGCCTCACTCCTTTCATAAAGCAGCATATCAGAGGGTGCTGCCCAACCGAAGACCCCTCAGCACACATGGCAAGCTGAAGTAGTGGTCAGGTTGACCTTAATGATGAAAAACACTTTACCACCATCCATCAGACTCTGTAAAAACAAAAACAGAGTATGTCACTCACTGTACACTGAAAAGGAATTACTCCTCTCTGTGTGCACCAATCCTCAAATACATGCCAGTTAAGACCATATAGGGAGCATGTAGATGGAGCTCTTGTGCTCTGGATGGTGCTTATAACTTGTGAAAGTCCAAGGGCATTAAAATGTAACCTTT
Organism: Moxostoma hubbsi; assembly: GCA_032164185.1. NCBI lineage: Eukaryota > Metazoa > Chordata > Actinopteri > Cypriniformes > Catostomidae > Moxostoma > Moxostoma hubbsi. The sequence continues at coordinate 1,487,219 of JAVLUX010000051.1, forward strand.
CATGTGCCAAACCCAAAGATTGACATGTTCAGGTGGGGATGGCATCCATTCACTTGTGACAGAAGGTCTCTGCGTGACGGAAGGGGCCATGGTTCCCCCTGTAGAAGTTGAAAAATGTCCACCAACCATAACCTCCCTGGCTAATGATGGGCTAAGGAGAGACCATCTGCCTTCTCTTACCCTGCATCGGTTGGGGGAAATTAGACTAGAGGTGGGAATGCATGTAGCAGCACATCCAGCCATGAGTGGGCTAGTGCATCCACACCCAAAGGTGCATTTTCGTTGAGTGAGAAAAACATTGTACCTTTCACAAATCTGGTAGACCGCTTGCGGGTGAAGTGTCCATTATCTGTACAACGGATTGCCTCTTGAGAGGAGGTCTGCTCCTATATTCAGTACCCCTGGAACATGAGTTGTGTGTAGCGAGCTGAAGTGCGTGCTGCCCTAAACAATTGGCGTGCGTGATAAGTTGTGAAGATGCAATGAACATGTCCCCTCCTGGTGATTGATGTATGCCACTACTGTAGTGTTATCTGTCCTGACCGGAACATGACATCCTTGTAGGAACTGTGCAAGAAACGCAGCCATCAGTTCCTAAAGATTTATATGAAGATTGCAAAGCTGGGGCATCCAGAAATTTACAGAACTTCCCTGGAACACGGCCCCCCCAGCCTGACATGGATGCATCCATTGTTACTTTCACAGAGATATGCCCCACAACAGAGTGACTCCTGAAAATGCAGGGATTTTTCCACTGATGAAGTGCCTCCATGCATTCTGTTGATATTTTACCTTTCGGGCGAGGTGTCGCGGGGATATAGGCGCCGCACAGCAACCCACATCTTGAGCAGACCCAATGGCACCACTGGCAATGACAAAGCCATCATGCCCATAAGGCGGAGACATGTTCTGAGTGACACCATACTCCCCTTTCGGGACTGAGAGAGACGCTGATGATACGTCGCCACTCTCCTTTCCGAGAGCATAGGCCAATGAGGTATAGAGTAAATCTGTGAAAAGTAAGCATCCTTGAGATAAACTGCTGTGAAACGGTTGCCCGGACAAATAGAGCAAATGAGAGTTTTAAACATGAGCATTCTTAATTTGTACTTCATTGAGTGCTTGTTTAGAGCATGCAGACCCCCCATATTTCTTGGCAATCAGAAAATAACAGGAGTAAAAACCCCACTGAGTTTCCTTCAGTAGAACTTCCTGTATAGCTCTAAGAGGGACGATATTTCTGCCTCCAACACTTGAGCCGATTCCCCTTTTGCCACAGATGCTATGACCCTGTAGAAAGGAGGGGGTTTCATTGCAAACTGAAGCCTGTAACAATTGAGAACCCAGTGATGCACATATCACTCTCTCCAAGAGTAAGAGGGTTCAGCTGAACCTTTTCCATAGATGGAGCTTTGGCGCCATCTGGTTGTTGTTAAATTTAACTTGGCTTAAAGACCATGATTTAGACAGGGACCTCGAAATCAAGGGTTTTGGCGTTCCACTGCGGTTGGATAGAGACGCTGTTGTGACTGGGAAATCGCTGGGAGGAGGTTTATGTATATAAACTGTGATTGTGAGAAACTGTCTAGTCCTGATATCGAATTGATGTCAGTTTCACTTCGTCCCTTCTACCTGCCTCGTGAGTTTGGTATCTGTTTCAGAATGTTTGTTAGATTTAGATGATCTTACAGAGACCGTGTCTGCTTGTCACCTTTTCTGAAGAATCAGTTATTCCATAGAAAATCACAAAATATATGATTCATTTAAGGATTATTTATTTTAATCAAGGGGATTATGCTCGCTATAGAGAAGGTCTAAAACAAGCAAGAAAATAAATAATTCCAGCCAAATTGTGTTATAAGACTTTGACAGTTTACGGAAAGTTGTGTCTAGTTTGGGATGGAGTGATTGGAAAACAATACAAGGTGAGAATTATTGAATTAGGAGGAAAATAGTTTTTTTATTTCATTTTCCCATTAAGTTTCACAGAGTGCATCAGTAGAATAATGTCACGATCCTTCAGGGCTGTATAATTAATCAAAATAACATCAAAATGGTGATGCCAAAGTCCGCGATTAAAGACAGATTAGCATGTTCTGTGCACGCGCGGGGCGCCTGCATTGTGAAGTACTGCAGGTTCAAACATTCACGCAATTACAAACTTTAGAAAACTGCTATAAAGTTATTATACAAATCTACAAACGCAGAACAGTAAGGAGAGTTTGACAGCAGTTCACAAGATGCAAAGCTCACAACTGTCAAACATTTCACTTCCTGTTGAAGGTGAAATAAACGCGACTGCATACACCAGTAATTTGGACAACTATGTTCATTTATGTTTAACAAATCTTATCCTGAAAATAATAATAATTCAGTATTATATTAAAATAATAAACTTGACTGGGTTCCACGGTAATAATTTAGTATGATGCAAAATTAATCTAGTTTCCAAAAAATAAGTGAAGTAGTTTTTGCACACCTTGTTCATTCAAGAAAAATGTTTTAGTAAACATATATGAAGGTAGATTTTTATTAAGCGTCCATATATGATTGTATGTTAAATATGTCTAAACAAGGAAAATAGATTTTTATTTAATGCTTAATATGAATTCTGCATTGCTACAATGGCTGTTTAGATGAAATGATGGTTCCATAAATGATCCAAAAACATAATTATTGAGATGGATATTGAATATCGTCAATTTGCTGAAACATTTCGAGAGAGAATTTCTGAAGCCGTATCACCCAGATCTAGTTCTGATTTAGTGGATGATTTGATTCTCATGATTTAACTTCTGAACTTTCTGCTTATAATGAGAATGTGGGGATCTTTGATATTTTAAGTTTCAAGTCATCACTGATGACGTTTATAAATGGTTTAGTCAAGTTAAGTTTAAGAAGATGCCGGCACTGATAGTATTGGAGGTAGATTACTGTGTAACTGTGCAGAGCAGCTCTCAAATGTTTTTTCATTTATTTGTAATAAATGACTGAATGTCTTTTGGAAAGATTCGTTAGTTGTTCCAGTAGATAAGAAAAGGTCTTCTCAGGGTTTTAATGACTATAGGCCAGTGGCACTCACTTCATTAGTGATGAAGACCTTTGAAAATTAGTTGAGGAGATTTTAGCCAAGACACAATCGGCACTTGATCCCCTGCAGGAAGATGCGATGTACACTGAGGCACCTGGAGGGAACACACAATCATGCAAGATTGCTATTTATTGCTTTTCCTCTGCTTTTAATTATATTTAGCCCCACATTTTATCCAAAAAAAAAAAACGTGTTGACTATTTTCATTTGGATTTGAGTGTGTTGGCTGCTTGACTTTTTCACTAACATATCCCAAAGTTTTGGGTTAATGGTGTTCTGTCCAGCAAATTGTTGTGTTCTGCCAGCTCCACACAAGGATGTGTTTTGTCCTCGCTTTTATTTCCCTTGTATACTAATGAGTCAGCGTAACCTTGATGGGACAAGCATTGTTAAATATGCTGATGATTCAGTTATTGTATCTTTACTTAATGATTCAGACAGCAGCCATGGTCCCGTGATAGATATGCTTTCCCAAAGGTGTGATCATGTCTTAAGACAAAAGATTTGTTTTTCATAGGAACTATTTTCCCATTCTGCCTGTTTTCATAAAAGGACAATCTGTAGAGGTTAAGAAGTTTTAGATATTTGGGAACTGTACTTGATGGCAAATTAACTTGAGGCTAATAGCGATGTTATCTCCAGCGTATGTGTTACTTGAGGAAACTTTGCTGTTTTAAGTGTCTTTTTTATGAAAATGTTTCATCTTTGTTTAATTGAATCTGTTTGAACCTTTTCTGACTTGCTGATATGGTAACATTAAAGTTAGGAATAGGAGTCAATTGAGCACCATTGATCAAATGTATAGTTAAATAGTTGGCACTGAACTCACAAATCTTACGCAATTATGTGTCTAAAGCAACTCGGAAGGCCCGGCTAGTCTTCTCTGACCCTAGTCGTCCTTTGTCCAATGAGTTTCGGTTGGAGATACAAACTTCCCCAGTGCAAGAACAATAGCTACAAATACTCTTTCATTCCAGATCTTTCCACTTTCGTAAATCATTTATTAGGACCCGAGCACTAAGTGCGGAGGCCCTATTGTTTTCCTAAGGATTACTGTTAACATTCTTCTTTTCAAAGTTTCAGGGGCTTTTGGGTCCCATAACATGCTCAAACTCACATCAGAATCATCGGCCATTAGAGCTTGGCAAAAGTTCACATGGGAGGGTCAAGGGGGGGCTCTCTGCTGGCCCCTTGAAAATGTTATATTTGGGAGGCTCTGTAGCACATGCCTTTTCACCTACAGTCACCAAACTCTATTCAGCTGGCAGATTAGCAGAAAGACATTGATCATCATAAGATGATCTTAGCCGGCATCACACTACAGTGGACACAACCTTCCACGTCCACAAGAGCTGCCTGTGCATGCTTTACACCCATGCACGTGATACAGATCGGATATAAATCTGCCAGATGTCATAAATCCACTTGCACAGGCATGTGGGGGAAGAGTATCTATTCCCTTCCCAACAGCACCCTTGGATGCAGACATTCAAAACTAGCTAACTAAGTTAATTTGCTTAGTGAAAAGCAGATTTGACTGTGCTACAGTACGTAAGAAACATTATCCTGAACAGCTCATCTATGAACTGTAAATAGTGCAGCCCTGGTGCTGAGGACTGGTCTTCATGGGGAAGAGAGCAGGAATGCCATTTTAGGTGGTGGGCTCCTTATTAAAAGCTGTGATTGGTCTGCCCTTCAGACAGACGTGGTGTAATTGATGCTTCCCTTGTCCATCACGCCTGAGGCGTTCCCATACTGAGATACTGAGTGAATGTTTGAAAAAGAGAAACTTTTATGATCTTGACATCAGTTGTCTTTTTAAAAATGATGAAATACTATAACAGTGGGTAACTGGTGCATATTATGACCCTGCATAGCATTAACACGATGAGTCTGTGCTACTGATGCAGAATCATCATCATCATCATCGAGTGGTTACAAAAGTAACCTTTACTGTTCTCATGTGGATTCTGTTCATAGAATGAGTATCTTTGTCTTTTCTTTATAATAAACCTAAATATAGCACACCGTAAAATTATTGAAGATGGAGTGCACCTTTCTAATGATGTATTCATTATTTAGGTTGTCAATGAAAAATAAGACCCCACCATCCCACTTGAATGTTTTACAAATTGACCACTGGTTATAGATCAGCTGTAAATAAAGTTTTTATATATATATATATATATGTTTATAAATATTTTTTTTCTTTGCAGACTTTCAGGCTGTCAAATTAAAGAAAAAGGATGTAATGTGTTGGTGTCCTCTTTTCAAACCAATTCTTCATGTCTGAGAGAGCTGGATCTGCGTTATAATAAGCTTGGAGACTTCAGACAGGAAAGACTTCTACCCTCAGTGAGGTACTGTCGCTTGCGTGTTGGTATGGTAAGGTTGGTATGAACACCCACTGCATCCCACAGGACTGGTAGTGAGGGTTCTTCATGGTAACTAGTACATTAAAGATGGATGTCAGTGAGAGGTCTCCATTCACAAACAGCATCTAGCCCAATGAGTTCAGTGTTTTCAGGCTCAAGTTTTGTTTAAACTGGACCTTTGTTGTGTATATATACATTTTGAAATGACAGAATATCATCTATTGTCTACAAATGTATTAACTTAATTATACTCTTAATATAGTTCTCTAACTACAGTGCAAACCCCACAACATATAATGAACAAAAACTTTGTCTACAGAATTTCTAAAGGAGGACTTTGCAGTGACAAACCAGGATTGTACAAATGTGAGTCCACCAACGTGTGTGTGTGTGTGTGTGTGTGTGTGTGTGTGTGTGTGTGTGTGTGTGTGTGTGTGTGTGTGTGTGTGTGTGCGCCGCATGAGAACCGTTGCTTTGGGTCAAAATGTCATTCTATAGTAGATGTACCTTTGGCAGCAATGACAGCAGTGTGGACTGGTCTCTATCAGCATTGCTCATCTTCCCACTGTGTTTTTCCCCATTCTTCACAAAGCCGCTCAATCTCAGTCTATTGCATGGAGATCAGGAGTTGATGGCCTTGATCAACTCCTTCACGTCACTCCTCTGTAGCTTTGGCTGTGTGCTTGAATAAGTTGTCTTACTGGGAAACAAAACTTCTCCCAAGGCACAGGTGTCATGCAGACTCCAGGATTTCCCGAACTGTTGTTGTATTCATTCTCTCCAATCTCAGCCATTGCAGCTTTAACTCCTTCTCAGTTGTCTATAGTCATGTCTGAATAATGCAAAAACTAATTGCTAGTAAAGCAGTGTTTCCATCACATGTGTTCAAGAGATCAAAATTGCCACTTCTGGGGAAATTGAAAATTAAGAGAGGCCACGTGGCTCTTGTTTAGTGTAATAAATTACTTGAGGTTTAGAGCGCTCAGACAAAGTGTTCTAACGGACCTGATGTGTGCTTGTGATCGGCGACTGATGCCTTATTTTCTGGGAGTTTATTTTTGTATTTTTTTAATCCCCTTTTCACCCCAATTTGGAACGCCCAATTCCCACTACTTAGTAGGTCCTCGTGGTGGCGCGGTTACTCACCTCAATCCGGGTGTCGGAGGACAAGTGTCAGTTGCTTCTGAGACCATCAATCCGCGCATCTTATCATGTGACTCGTTGTGCATGACCACCACTAGAAGGTTACCCCATGTGACTCTCCCCTCCCTAGCAACCGGGCCAATTTGGTTACCCCATGTGACTCTCCCCTCCCTAGCAACCGGGCCAATTTGGTTACCCCATGTGACTCTCCCCTCCCTAGCAACCGGGCCAATTTGGTTGCTAAGGAGACCTGACTGGAGTCACTCAGCACGCCCTGGATTCAACCTCACGACTCCAGGTGTGATAGTCAGCGTCAATACTCGCTGAGATACCCAGACCCCTGTTCTGGGAGGTATTAATAAGAACCAATCATTTTAATGACTGAGCACCATTTCTGATGCTATACCATTAGTCCAGTTATGAGTGAATTATGCAGTCGCTTGACCTGAGGCAGTCATGTGACTTCTGATGCACATCTAGAAATGTATTCGGTAAATGTGTTTCCATCGTAGCTTATGCGCATGTCGTCATATAGCATCAAAATATTTTCATGCATTTGTGTATTTTGGGTTAGGTTTGTGTTCATATCTCTAATGGTAAAAACAAATATATTAAATGCAGTCTATATACAATTTGGAAGAAAACTATGTTTGTAATCTCTGGGATAGACTGTCCTTTTTATATTTGGGCAGAGGGGATTACGATGTTCTGTGCACTCCCATGACATCATCATAGGATTTTCTAATCCCAATACTCGCTGCATGATTCAACAGTTTGTTGCGCATCATACTTTTCCTCCATATCGTGCACCCAACTTCTACAGTGTGCATTTTTCGCTAATGCTTGGGGTAGGACTGTCTTGTGTTCTTCCACAATCCTGACTCGCCAGAAGTTGGATCTTTCAGATAGAGCTGTATTTATACTACAATCGGTTGAGATCCCTGGACTACACACTGGTGATGGGCACTATATTTTGAGCAGAAGTATTCTAATAAATGCTGTCTTTGGGTTTAGATGCTGTCCCGCTCACCTTTGACCCTCAGACAGCAAATGAATTGCTCTACCTGACCAATGACAACACTGTGGTGACTCGTCAGAGGAAGGAACAACAATTTCCTGATCACGATGAGAGATTTGACCAGTGTAACCAGGTCCTGTGCAGCCAGCCTCTGAAAGGACGCTGCTTCTTTACGGTGGATGTAACGGATACAGACGTGTATGTGGGCGTGGCCTGTAAGAGTATTGAGAGGAAGGGGATGAGTAACCAGGTACTCCTGGGACACAATGAATTGTCATGGAGTTTGCGTTGCTCAAAAAATGAATGTGTGGCCTATCATAACCTAAACAAATTATCACTTCAGGCCGAATCCATCGGCAAACTGGGTGTATTCCTCGACCAGGTGGCTGGTACTCTTTCCTTCTATAGGTTGAGCCCAAAAAGAATCTTGTACACGTTTGATGCATGTTTTCCAGAGAATCAAGACCTTTATGCTGCGTTCAGGATTCAGGAGCCAGATTCCTCTGTCGTTTTGAACTGTTAGGGCATTGCTTGTTTATGTATTTGTCCTGTAAGTCCTCAGTTGTACATATTTTGAAATAAATAAATAAAAAATGACTGGATCAAATTAGGGCTGTGCGCTATACTGGTACTAACGAAATATCACGATACCAAAACATTTTAAACTGTACAATATCATCTTGTCTACAGTATGCTGCCATTAGCAAAATTATATGTAATGACAGAAAAATATTACTGATGTATAAAAGTGTCATATTCAAAACCGTCGCAATAATATTCATAGTAGCATAATATAATGTAACATCACATAAGCAAGTGTACTGAATATCAGCATGTTGGGATTCAGCCATGGCAGCCTTTAGTCTCAGATGATCACTTTATTTTCATTTAATGTTTTCATTAATACTGTAAAGCTCTGTTGTGCTTTTTTCTTTTTCTTTTTCTTTTTTTTTTTTTTTTTTTTTTTTTTACTACTTTTTAATATACAGGTGTATATGTGTGTGTATAATGTATATGTGTGTGTGTGTGTGTATATATATATATATATATATATATATATATATATATATATATATATATATATATATATATATATGCATACATATACAGGTGTGTGTGTAGATACACACTCAAATGACCCTTGACCCTAATGTGAGGGCTAAGTCAGTTTTTTTCTCATGTTTATAACGTGTTCTTCATAATAAACAAACAACGATGTGTACAGTACATTATTCAGTGGTAATATTGTTCTTAAATTAAATTGACCAACTGGTCCTTTGGATCGCTCTGATATCTTTAGTGGCGTATAGTGTTCTTGAATCGACACATCTTTAATAATGATGGAAATTCACATGCTGGTAATATTTAACACTTTTTCAGAGTGTGAAATGCCTTGGTCATTTAGATTTTACTGTTTGACATTTAGTGGGTTTTATATTCTCTGTGAAGGATCGTTCGCTGAAATAATGTGAATCTTTGTGTTCTGTGCCATTATTTCATCTTAAATCTGCAAAATAATTAAAAACTGAGTGACTGTTTTCAGTCTGTGGTGAGTATTCACTGAGCATTATAATACTGACTCACTTTGAGTGTCAACATTCACAATTATAGCATGTGGGTGTTTACGGATTTTATTGTAACAATGTTTATAAAAATGATTAGCATTGGTGAGTCATACTGTACGATACACAACACCGCCATTACAAACCAGATTTCACCACAAACACTGAAACCTTTATATTAAGACACTTTCTGAATGCTGGTTGACTGATGTTTTGTGTTTAAAGTTCAGTTGGTAATGCAATGGGCAAACTCACGGTCATAACCTTGTAATCATACTGGCACTAATGCATTCTTCATATATATATATATATATATATATATATATATTTTATACACCAATGAGCCAAAACATTATGACCCCTCACAGGTAAAGTGAATAACTTTGATCATTTCCTAACAAGGTCACATGTCAAGGTCTGGGTAGATTAGATGGGAAGTGAACAATCAGTTCTCGTAGTCAGTGTTGAATGCAGGAGAATTGGGCAGGAGTAAAGACCTGAGCGACTTTGACAAGGGACAAATTGTAATGGCCAGACGACTGGTTCAGAGCATCTTTAAAACAGCAAGTCTTGTTGTTCAGCAGTGGTGAGTACTTACAGACATTGTAGAAACCGGCGACAGGAAGGTTGGCACACAAGGCTCATCGATTCGTGAGGGCAACGAAGGCTATCCCATCTGGTCCGAACTGACAGAAGGTCTACTGTGGCACAAGTCAGAAAATGTTAATGATGTTTACGGGAGGAATGTGTCACAACACACAGTGCATCTCACCCTGCTGCGTAGTGGCAGACCGGTCAAAGTGCCCATGAAGACCCCTGTCCACTGGCGAAAGCATCTACAAATGGGCACACGAGCATCAGAACTGGACCTTAGAGCAGTGGAAGAAGGTCACCTGGTCCAATGAGCCCCATTTTCTTCTACATCACGTGGATGGCTGTGGACATGTGCTCCGTTGATCTGGGGAAGTGATGGCATCAGGATGCGGTGGAGGGAGTGTGATGCTCTGGGCAATGTTCTGCTGGGAAACACTGGATCCGGCCATTCATGTGGACATCAATTTGACACGTGCCACCTACCTAAACATAGTAGCAGACCAGGTACACCCCTTCATGGCAATGGTGTTCCCTGATGGCAGTGGCCTCTTTCAGCAGGATAATGCACCCTGCCACACTGCACACATTGTTCGGGAATGGTTCGAGGAACATGATGAAGAGTTCAAGGGGTTGCCCTGACCCGCAAATTCCAGCACATTATGGGATGTGCTGGACCAACAAGTCCGATCCATGTAGACCCCAACTCTCAACTTACAGGACTTGGTGCCAGATATCACAGGACACCTTCAGGGGTCTTGTGGAGGCCATGCTTCAGCGGGTCGGTGCTGTTATGGCAGCATGCAGAGGACCAACAGCATATTAGGCAGGTGGTCATAATGATATAATGATGATATGTATATCATTCTGTGTGTGGCCATTTTTAAACTCGCAGTATAGATTGTGTTCGTCAGAATGCCCACCTTTTTCCACATTACTTTTGTAACGTTAAATAGTGTTTATTAAAATCTGTAACAGCTTCTATTTGTGGAAAAAACATTTCTAAAAAATAAGATATTCACAGAGGTGCTCTAGAAAATCTTACCTGCCATTGAGCAACTGAAATATATGGAGTACTTTGTGTATTAGGAACATTTGAGGACATGTCAATATTAAACTCCTGTGTTTTTAAATACATTCATTGTTTGAGTTAAAACCATTTATCCTTTTATTCTGTCAAACCACTTTGCTTGGGTTTGAGTCATAATACAGAAGCAAACCAATTACACAGCAAACGTCCAAACAAAGACACGCCTCCTGACTATTGTGCCAAGCAGACAGAAACTGGATGAATACACAGAACAGGGAATAATGAGCCCATATTACACATATAATTCACTTTATGCTATACAGCAAAGGGTTATTGTAATTGTATATTTGTCTTCTAAACGAATCAATGGTCTCGTTCAGGAAAAATGCAACAGATTTAGTGTCCGTGTAATTAAATGGATTTTATGTACAATAATGTTGTGCTGTTAAAAGATTCACAACTGGCCAAAGGTGTCTGTGATGATTTCTGACCCCTGACATGAGCTCTACACTATAGAATTATTTGTGAAAAACTATTGATTACATGAATGTCTCCCACACCTGAACTCTGACCCTGTTCATGACTCCATGACATGCACCAGAAGCTCATGGAGAACTTGAGTCCGTCAAAAATCGTGTAATGTCACTCTGTACACATCTGTTGACAAAAGGTTTGCCCGTTACGTGCGTGTAAAGAGGGAAAGCTGTCAATGCTGTAGAAATTTGCTGCCCAAACAATTCGATTGAGAGGTTGGACAGTGGCTTTACAACAAGAGAATTACTTTTGTCAGGATATTGACTCAAGGTTAGTATGAATCATTAACTCCTTTGTTATCTAGGATTAATAAAATTTAAGTTTAAATAATTACTAATCAAATCCTTCAATCACAGATATGGTGCGCACAGTTTGTGCCCTCGTGGAGCGGGTATAAATGTGTGCTCGGAGTGCCAGGACAAACCAACGACAGCAGGTGAGTTGCTTCGCTCATTTACATCAGGATGAAGCTGTTTTAGGAAAAGATTGGTTGGGACTGTGAAGTTTAAATTATCATGTATTTGTCTCATGATTGTTTCAGAGGTGATTTAATATTGCATTTGTGTTTATTGAGCAGATTGGAGGATCAGAAGAATTAAGATGAAGAACAGTCTGATGATTTTGGGGCTGTTTGTGATCACGGCGATGGTCACAGATGTCTCGGGTAAAGAAAGAAATGAGTGATTTGAACGCTGATTCGGGTGTTTTGTAACTTTGTTTAACAAACTACATGATGATGTTTGCTGATGACAGTAACTGCTACGATGCATTTTAGTGCCACATAATTAAGATTTCATTGAGTCGTAACGTTGTGAGATTGATGATGTATCGAGTTGTAATGTGAGAAAGTCGTAAGGAAAGAAACATCGAACAGTAAAGCTAATGGCGATGTAATCAATACTCAACCTGTAGTTCCCATTTCAGATGGGCCTGAATGTCTCTGTGGTACCGCGGTAAAGATAGTGTTTGAATAGCCGTCAGTCCACATCATCTATTTCTTGCACTGATTAAGGAGCAGCTTGTGCGGTGCAGTCCTGTAGTGACCATCATGCTATACTGTATATTCAGATTTTACGACTACTTTATTCACGCCATATTATAACTTTACTCTCAAAATATTACTACTTTAATCTCATAATGTTATGTATTTATTCTGGCACTTTAGTGGCACTAAAACGCTATAAGTAACAAACTGTTGTCCAAATACTATTTTGTTTGTTGGATTAATGGAGTAGTTCATCTGGTATAATCTATCGTTATTATAACATGTCATTTTAGGGCTGTCAATCGATTTAAAGTTTTAATTGCACACATACATACAAGCCCCTCAAACGATTGCTCGTAATAATACAAAATATAATGATTAAATAATTATAAATATTTAAATAAATGAGATATATATATATATATTTAATACAGTATATTATAAGTAATAATACTGATAATTAAAATGCTTTACATTATTTTGGCACACAAGTATTAAAAATTACAATACCAAAAGTGGCTTAAGAATGCAATATATAGTTCACAGAAAACCATATTACAGCTGAATTTAGCAATCAGTCCAAGATGAGTTATAAGTGCTTGTTTAAGGATGTGTTAATGTACACCTGCGTCCGACGGACACTTTGAGCGTCTCACTTTAGTCGAGTCATAAACATACAGTATTTAGTTCACTGTGTCAAGTTAAACGTAGTTTAATACTGAGATAAACCCGTCTTGAGATCCCCGTGTTCTGATTGTTTTTAAATAATGAATCGCACTGAATTAACGTGTAAATCAACAGCCCTAGTAATTTTATACCATTTTAATATATAATCATTTCAGTCCAAAAATCTGAGACAACATTCAAGAGAGTATTCCACATTTCCCACATTTCCGTCACTGAACAAATGTAGTTCAGTTAGTGACATTCAGCACGTGAGCTCGTTTGTACAGACAGGTTTCCTTCCTTTGAAGACATTCTCAATTTCAAATCAACTTTTCACTCAATTTTGACACTTGCATCCCACTTTTATATTTGCCTTGTTATTATCAAACATTTATTTGACCAGGTTTAAGATTAGATTCATATTTTGACCAGATTGTGATTTAAAATCTGCCTTCCAACAGTATGGCCAAAATGACCAAGTTGGTATAGCTGCCGGCTATGGGGCGGAATCTCCGAAAGATAGTTACTCTAAAAGGGGGGTCACTTCCTCACCTGGTTAGGGAACGGGTTAGGATAAGGGCTCCTATATCTTTAATGGAGCTCATGCCCCTTTTTAGAGCTATGCCTGCAGCTTTACCCTTCTCAAAATGACAGCACATAACATTTTAGCAAATGCAACAAACATAAAAAAAGGGCAAAATATTGAAGCTAACTACACATTAAAGCTGTTCTCTGTTTAAAATTCTTATGTCCACATTTCTGTCTGTCAGGTGTGGTTGTGACTCACTGTAATGCGTGTCACGAGCGCTCGACCTGCGTCCCTGTGCTCAAACCCGGTCAGTTGGCTTCCACCGCAACGTCTTTTAACTGCTCCTGCTCGAAGGGTTTCGCTGGTAACGGGTTAACCTGTTTCAACATCTCCGCCTGCAGTGGGGCAGGCTCTCCGTGCTGTAGCCATGGATACCGCTGGACGGATGAGCAGGGCTGTGTGGACATTGACGAATGCTCCGACTCTCAGAGCCCGTGTGTGGCTCCACTCAAGTGTGAAAATATGCCCGGGTCATTCGAATGTCTGTTACCTCCAGTCAATGCCAACCCCACCTCCAACCCGCGGTCGGTGCAGTTCAGCTGCGGGAACACCGTCTGCAACCTTGGCCAGGACTGCATCACCGTCAATGGCCAGCTGCGCTGTGCCGACCCCTGCCAGCGTTACACTGCCCTAGACGAACCTTGGCGTGCCACCAACTTCAAGACTGACAGCAACGTTCGCTGTGACCTCGGTGTAAACTGGCAGGGCTGGTACAGGCTTTTCCTGAACGGCGCCAGCGTGCAGATGCCGGAGCGATGCATCGCCTCACAGATGAGTGGAACCCACGTGCCCCTCTGGCTCAAGAGCCCACATCCCGTCACCTCGGATGGCGTAGTCTACAATAACGTTTGTGGAAACTGGACAAATGGCTGTTGTAGCTTTGAGTTCCCCATCCACATCAAGGCCTGTCCAGGAAACTACTTCGTCTACAAGTTCATCAGGCCACCCGTTTGCTTCCTGGCATATTCTGCAGGTAACTCATGACCCCTGTGAAGTTCACTTGCTCCTGATGAGTCTCCTAAGTCTCATTTAAGGGCCCTTATTGAGTCTTTCTCCATTGTATCTGTCAGATAACAACACTAAGGTGTGTAGCACCTGCAGAGATGGGACGTCCTGCGTCAGTGAGGACAAGATCAACTGGAGGTGTGAAGCGCAAGGTGAGAACTTTCAAAACGACATGTGTGCATGACAAACGTAAGTATTGCTGAGAGTGTTTTTATAAGCCAGGTCAGTTTAGTGTTTATAAACAGCAGGGCAATCATTACAGGATTTTTACTCTTGGTATGTTGCCAACTTTTCACCAAATACAAAATGCTCGAGCATTTTCGAAAACTTCAATACAAGACGCTTCACCCTTGAGTGTTTTGCCGCTTAAATACGTGACAATGGACATCCTGTACGTGATTCATGGCTATAGCTGCTTGCAGGAATTGAAGCAGTCTCCAACGACTGCACCTCACCACCACACATGGTATATAATCGTGACTATAGATATAACTGAACTCGATTCTAGTTAACACACCAAAAGTCAACATGAAATCAAAATCGACTGTTTACTTTCTTAATACGCATTCTTTGTATTATTGTGCACAATTCAACAGTGGACGTTATTCTAAAGATATAACATGTTTGTCTTTATAATCTTTGACCATATAATAACTTGCTCCACTTCTGAAATGACTTTCCTTTTCGGCTGACATCACCTGACTGGCACGGGTTATTGTTAACCAAAAGCCAAACTGCTCCAGTATTTAGGCATCCTTTATCTTGCCAATAGTTAATGCAGTCATTTAAGGGTATCTAGCAATAATGCAATAAGGATAACAGCAGTATTAGCAAATAGCATTTCCACTGGGATATGTGGAGATGCTCTGGGGGGGTGAACTCCACCGTCATCCTCCACAAGCTGTTCTCCACCGTCTGGCTGACCGTCCTGATCGGGGTTAGTAACGGTTCCAGTAGCCACGTCATTATGGTTCAGTGCGATTACAACCGTTCCTGGCCTTGATTTCTCAGTGTGATTAGCTAACCGTTTAGTCACTCGCCCGTTCTAATCCAGATGCCTCAGGAACAGTTTGGCCCGATGGTGGGAAAGCTTCCCGAGTCCCGTTCAAAAAGCCTCCTCAAAAGTGTGTGCCAACAGTGTTTCAGCAGCATACTGGTGTAAAACTGAACACTTTACCCACTTTACACCTTCCAGTCAGTTCCTGATAGATAACATCAAGTCTTATCCTACATTGTTCTCTGTGAATATCCTGTTTCAATCAGAAATGTGTCATATTACAGAATTAAATTGGGTTGTGAACACTGTTTTACACTGTTTCATGTTGACTTTAAGCTGTTGTGTTTGTGTGGCAGATCCGGTGCGTCTGTCGGGTGGTCCACACGCGTGTGCCGGGCGAGTAGAACTAAATCACAGTGGCCGTTGGGGGACTGTATGCGATGACGACTGGAACATGAACGCTGCTACAGTGGTTTGCAGGCAGCTGGGGTGTGGTCGGCCTCTCTCGGCCCCTGTGAACGAACAATTTGGCCCCGGCAGCGGCCCCATCTGGATGGACAACACAAATTGTCTGGGCTTTGAGAGACACCTGGGCCAGTGCAAACACAACGGATTTGAGAAACACAACTGTGGACACTACGAGGAT
>JAVLUX010000051.1:1505950-1630950 GCA_032164185.1 Moxostoma hubbsi
AGGAGTGTTTTTTCACACTGAACACAAGCTTTAGAGGTGTATGTCAGCGGTGGTACTATTGTAAAAAAAAAAAAAACTGAGAATTGGAAATCTTACACATTATATCTGTTTGGCAGAATCGTGGTTTATTATCTCAAAGATTATTTCAGAATATACATGTCCACCTGACAATCCCACAGACTTCCACTGACACACGTCTAGGGCTCAGGACATCATACAGGCAATTCACAAGGACAAGAAAAATGTCACATTCAGTGCCGTCTCTGCAAATCATGCAGAAGATGCTGCCGAACTATTGTGCTGAAAGTATCTGAAAAGAAAGCATCATTGTGCTGACTGTAGGCTAAGGTTTTATGATTCGATATAATCTCGACTCAATATAATAACACTTAAATGACAAAATATTACAAAAATAATTATTTTCTGAAAAAATGCTCGTAATAATTTCGCATCAAAATAAAGTTCTTTTAATATAAATGCACAAAGTTTAAATAATAAGAGTTTCTCTAATAGAAAAGATCACGAATAAGCTTTCAGAAGTAGTGCGCTAGTCAGTCTGATCCGGTGCAGAACGACAGAACTGAACCACTCCTGAAAAACTGTGAGAAACTGATTTTTATTCATTTGTTTATCAACATTATTATAATTTACCTTTGTAAAAATACTAACATTTTACAAAATATTAATTAACATTATATCATGCACTTATAAATATATCAATAAATCACTGTTTGAAATAATGTGTATAATTTACTAGTAATAACATAAGAAACTCTAAAAAGGTTACTGTCACTTTAAGAGATCAACGAGCGACAGTGTCCCGCATCAGCGAACATCAGCGAGAGTCTCTTGGTTACTTTATCACATCCATGTTGCGTGAGATTAAAGTGAATATTTCTTTCTACTTCTTGGTCAGACTGTAAAGAACAGAAGTGATATTTAGACACATTATCTCATCTTTGATGGACACACATTACACGGAGGAAACGATACGCTTTAATCTCAAGCACTTTTGATCAGGTATTCCAGAACTTACATTTCGATTTATTCAAGCACTTTAAGGATGTCGTGTGATCCCTGTAAACAGTGTAGAAGTAAGTGCAGTAGAGGTCAAATCAAGTGATAGAGAGATTATGATGTTTGACGGGTCGTTTCATGTACGATCACATGCACAGAAAACAATGTTACGGATTCTGCAATATTGAGTTATGCCACGATATAGTTATATCACGTGGTATAAGACTCTTTAAAGTATCCGCTGATAGTTTCAGATATACATTGTTTTTATTGCTGGTGGATGCTACAGTATAACAGCGGCCTCCAAAACAATGTTTGCTGTATCTGAATCCTTCATCACTGACAATATTCCCTTATATTTGTGTCCTCACTTCAGTGCATATAATGTTATTTTGGTCAGATAATCACATGCTCTGCATTAAAGTGAGGTCATGCACCAACAAAACATGACTGTGGAAACATGCCTCCGTCAGCACATGCTTAATAATAAACCTGATTCCTCATTAAACTCATCTGGTGAATATATAGGCCATAAAATAAGAGTCTCTTGTGTGTTTTGGACTTATTTAGTGTTAAAAGTCCCACAATCTCTAAAGTCATTTTTATTTGTTTAACGCTTTAACAACACACACCGCTTCAAAGCAGCTGTACAGTAGATAAAAGTGTGATGTCATCATTGTGTAATTAGATTACATATGATTGTGAAGGGATTATTGGGTTATAAGTTCTTATTTGGATCCTGTTTGAACAATAAATGCATCTGGGATTTTAGACTCAATGTCTGTGTCCGTCACAGTATCTAAAGTAACTCAACTATAAATCCATTTCACACTAGCATCACTTATCTGCATTGTCCACCTGTTTAGCTCTGTTTGAGATGTGGTCATGTGATTTGCTCATTGGTGACTTGTGTCTTCTGTCAGGTGTCCGAGCAACAGTCACATGGTGTCCATGTTGGAGAACGGCGTGTCTTTACGCGTGCGGTTCACAGCTCTGCTCTTCCTGTACCCGCGCAGCTACAACGACATGTTCCTGCACTGCGGCCTCAGTCTGTGCGATCACACGTCTGAATCCTGCTCAACAGTATGCTTCTGTTTACACTCGCTCCCTTTAAAGTCAACAGCACATCAAAACTCACCGTATTTACCATCCAGTCATCTGCACATGAATGCTGCCGTTAATACATGTGCTGCTTGTTCAGTTTATTGCATTAAACGCAGCACAATCCTTCAGTGTCATTTTATTCAGTGCGATCTGTTGAAAGTCGTAAGTGGAGGTTTACTTGTTTGTGTTTGGACTGCATCAGTACTTCAGCTGGAAATGCTCAAATGCAAATCCTGACGCACGGCATGCGTTGTAAATTGATTCAAGCATTACATTTTGTATTTAATATGTATTTTATTTAGTTGCATCTCTCGTATGAGAGATTTCAAAATCATGTTTTTTTCTTTCTTTCACACTCGTACTGAAATTAGAGTTATTAATTGATCATTTTCTGTCTCTTTATAGAAATGTTTGACGCGAAGCGTTCGTTCAATCAACAACCACAAATCTGTCACTGTTGGACCGATCACCTGTAAGTCACCAATATCTGGAGAGAGATTGGGACATCAAGTGTAATCTGAAATCTTAAACTGTTTGTGTCATTTGTGTGTCAGGGATGAAGGACGGACAGTAAAATATTCCGGAGCAGATTTCACCGGTCAGACATCATTTCTTTTACTCCCAATTATTCTGTTATGTTTGTTTAACCCTTTAAGATCTGGAGGTGTTTTTAAAGATGGCATAAAGGTGGCATACCCAAAATTAAAGAAGGGTCAAGTGTTCGGTGTCATTGGGTAAAGACAACGTTTTACTTTTTTAATGATATAGATTATGATGCATTCTCTCAGCCTAAGAATCTGCTGAAATATCACTAAACTTGACTTTTATTTATTCTATATTCTATCTGAGAAATGATTTTCTGTTGACAAATCAATCAAAAGTTCCAACATTACAAATATAATTGATCATGTGTCCAAAAACATCTCCAAACAAATAAAAGATAATAATTGTACATCAGAACTAATTACACATGCAAACACAACAATGACTAAAGGTTTGCATAGCATGCAGACATGATTTTAGTCATGAGATTTCACAGAATGAGTTTCATTCTGTGTCATTTGAGTCATCATTGAGTCTGTGTCATGTATTTGGCGCCATCTCCTGGTGGTCATATGTAACATTGTGCTTCATGTGGATTATCTAATGATCTATACATCTGATTATCTTGTGTGTGGACTCGACTGAAAGATAATCACCTCCGGGGGTCCGGGTATCTCAGCAAGTATTGACGCTGACTATCACACCTGGAGTCGTGAGTTTGTATCCAGGGCGTGCTGATGACTCCAGTCAGGTCTCCTTAGCAACCAAATTGTCCCGGTTGCTAGGGAGGGTAGAGTCACATGGGGTAACCTCCTCGTGGTGGTGATTAGTGGTTCTCTCAATGGGGCGTGTGGTGAGTTGTGTGTGGATCGTGGAGAGTAGCATGAGTCTCCACATGCTGTGAGTCTCCGCGGTGTCATGCACAACGAGTCACGTGATCAGATGCGTGGATTGACGGTCTCAGACGCGGAGGCAACTGAGACGTGTCCTCCGCCACCCGGATTGAGGCGAGTTACTATGACACCACGAAGAATTGGCCATACCAAATTGAGGAGAAAATACATTTAAAAAAAAGATAATCACCTTTAATGGTATTTTATGTTCTGATCACATGAAACATAATCGTCAAAGTCATACTTATGCTATTACTCACTATATTTTTGTCTGTGAGTAAAACAAATAATTGGTTGTATTTTACTCTTTCCAACAACATGTGACACATGAATATTTGATGAGATGAATGTTTTTACTGATTAATATGTATACTGCAATTAAAAAAAAAAGTTAAAAACTGAACACATCAGATTTGTCTTATTTTAAAGCACTTGTTCGGTTTTGGTCATCATATAAAGAAGAGCTTCTACACGTTCAGACGATACTTATTGTGTGTTGCTCAAGACTGTAGTCATTCATATTTTGTTTAAAGTGTTAAATCACATACAATATATTCATCATTCATTAAAATGTTATAAACTTAGTTCTTCTCTTTTTTTTTAGGATCAAAATCATTTGCTGTGACTCGACACTTCCGTCTTTACTCAGAATGACATTTTGGGAAATTTCACAATCAAGTGGAAAACACTTTCTGATTTTACTATTTATTTATGATAATAAAATGATTTGTGATTCAAATGTGAAGATATTCTAGATCTATTTAATGTTTTTGATTATTTGATTACTTTTTACAGTATATTTACTCTGTGTACTGCTCAGTAAATGTGAACTGCTTTCTTTACATTAAACTTTATTTAGCAACATCTGTGTTCAGACAATTATTGGTTTTCTGATGTCTTCCCACCCGTTTACAGTCACGTTGCTAAAACACAACATCAAAGAGTGCGCACTAAAGTCTGGTTTATTTGTGTGGTGGAGAATCGGTGTACAACACATTTAAAACACCGTGTTAAATCATGAATGGCTTTAGCAGTGAGTGTGACCTGCAGCTTCATTTATCATCAGCAGAGAGCGACACCACCAGCAGAAACACTGATACCGTTTCTGACATGGGACAAAAGTATTTTCAGCTAAAACTTCTGAAAATGAGGCTGTGTGTTTAACTGGTATAATTACAGTGTCTGTGGCTCTGCTAATAGACTACTTCACTTTTAAGACTGCTAGTTTGACTTTTGCACATCTGCAGTCAGTTTAATACTGTGATGTCAGACTTCATTGTAAATCATGCTCTGAATGCAGACTGTTTTATTTGTAAATCACATGAACAGTCTGATGATCACCGCTCAGTGCATCAAATACAGCTCTGAGATCACTAGTGAAATGCTTTACTAATGCATCACTTTATAGTTCAATGCAAGTGTTTAATAATGCAGAATCTGAAGCATTTCTTCTTTTTATGGCCTTTTACATAACTTCTCTGTGTTCAAATCTATTTCTCAGATTGTTGTACCCCTCAGTGTATGTGCAGTTATGAAAGATTTTGAGAAGGAAACGTCTAGAATGTGATGTAAAGTTGGAACACAATGAGCTGAAGGTTTGTGTTTATTTCTCTCACGCACTCATTTGGGTGTGGAATCATGCCAGACGTCCTGGTGTGTAATTTCAGCAGAATCACAGATTCACAAACTCACGCTTGTGTAACGACCCGTCACGTGGCTCCGGTCTGAGTGTCTCTAAATGTACATGCGAACATTCATTACAGAAGTGACGTCTCATTTAATGCTGGAATTCTCTAATCTTACAAAACTATATTTGTGCTTTAGTGACCCGGGACCTCATTCCACCCGCTGTACCCCAACCCCTCTTCAGCATTTCTCTCTCTCTCTCTCTCTCTCTCTCTCAATTCAATTCAATTCAATGGGCTTTATTGGCATGAAAGTTTCAAAAACAATGTTGCCAAAGCATCATATACAATAAATAAAATAAAAGCAAAATACATTTTGTCCAATAACTTGGACAGTATATAATATAATTATTAGTAATATATAAATAACAGCAATATATACATTATTATTATTATTTATTTGACCACATCACATTGTGTGTGTCTGTGTCTCTCTCTCATAAATCATCTAATACCAAAAAAACTAAAATTGCAACAACAACAAAAATGATTATGGTTTAAGTGCCAAGTATATGCAAGTGTCTTTATTTCAAAAAATTTTTTGCATTTCCATAAATTATAGATTATTAATATGTATATATGTTTACTATCACAGAAAATCTATTTCTTTATTACAAGAGAATGAGTCTATATTCCCACAAATCAACACTATCTAATGTTGGTTCCCCTTCAGTCACTCACTCGACGTTGTGTCGATTGTAGTGACACGGGGGTCTCTTCTGAGAGCCTCGTGTACCTCTGAACTTGAGAAAAGGCCAATGACAAGTTGGCAGACAGAATTTGCATGCCCTGCCCCCGGACATACGAGTATAAACGGTAGCGGGCGAGCGTTCGGAGCCGAACGATTGTGTGATCGGCGAGCTGTGTGTCACGACTGCTTCACCCACCTCTGCAAGAGAGCTTTCTGATGGATTTGATGACGCAATCCAGCGTCTTTCTCCTCTCTGCACACTGTGCAGACTCTGCCCCTGGGCGCTTCAACAGCATTTCTCTTATAAAAGAGTTTGATTTCTCTAAAAGAGTTTATTCTCCTCTAAAAGAGTTTATTCTGGTAAAAAAGCAACATACACAAGCGGGCGTTGAACGTCCTTTTCAGGACGCATCTTTTTAAAGATGCTCTTCCGCCGCTGTGTAGTTCCTGGATGTGGCCGGTATCTCTTCAGATCCGACGGTCATATACGCTGCCTCGTGTGCCTGGGTAGCGATCATACTGAAGCAGCGTTTGTGGATGGTTCATGTTCTTACTGCGAGGACATGACCATGGCAACGTTGCGGTCGTGGCTTTTGTTTCTCAAAACGAATGCCTCTCCAGCCGCCCCCCACGTCGCTCCTTCCCACGGGATTGCGGACGACCCGGCTGGCGATGGAGGCGATTTGGGGATGGCAGCGGGCTCATTTTTGCCGGTCACAGCCCCACGAACCACCTGCCCCCAGAATGCTTGTTTGTTTCCGTCTGCGCTCGGGACGACATCTGCATCGGAGAGCATTCAGTTGTCTGACACTGAAGACCTGACCAGACTCCCGTCCTCGGGCCAGATGGCTGACATGCTTTCCCGGGCAGCTGTGAGCGTTGGGTTGGACTGGAACCCTCCGTCCTTCCCCCAACCCTTGCGCCTTGATGATTGGTACCTCGGCTCCTCCCCGGGAGGAGGCAGACCCAGCCTCTTCGTTGCTGTGTCTGGTACGTGCTTTGCATATCTACATGGACCGCATGCAGGGCTTTAGATGCTCTGAGCAGCTCTTTGGCGGACTGCGGAAAGGGAACTCCGTCTCCAAACAGAGGTTAGCTCATTGGGTTGTTGTCGCTATTTCCCTAGCCTATCACACACAGGCCGTGCCCCCCCCTTGTTAGTTCAAGCACACTGCACAAGAAGTGTGGCATCCTTATGGGCACTGGCCCATGGCACCTTCTTAGCAGACATCTGCAGAGCAGTGGGCTGGGCAACACTCAACACCTTTGCTAGGTTCTACAACCTCAGGGTTGAGTCGGGCTCGTCCCATGTTTTGTCAGGTCCAAGCCGGTAGAACTCAGTAATACGGAACAGCCGACCGGGTGTTCTGCTTGCACCTTGCGCCCTTCACCAAGCTGATCTAGTGTGCCTTTTCTCCCAGGTTAGCCAGTAAGCTCTCACTTTCTGGATGCTCTTCCTCCCTAGCCCTCTGGCATTCGCCGCCAGACCCACCACAAATCGAGTGCTCTGTGTTGGGCTTGGGCTCCACAGGCATAGTTCCCGCTTCAGGCAACTCCCTGTGACGTATTTTCCGCGGTATGGTCCCCCTGCTGGCAGGACCCGTGTCTCCCTTGTGCAGTCCCCACTGCCCCCTGGTCGCTGTGTCTGTAGCAACTCCTCCCTTATCAGGTATGATCTACCACCGTGCCATGTCCACGGGTGGCTTGACAACCCCTGTGTGTATTAGCCACAAGTTACCTCCCCCCAGTTTGGGCAGGTCGTAGTCTCCGCAGGGCCTTTTCCCCCTGAAAGAATAGGAATGGGAAAGGACGCCTTCCCCGATGCATCTATAGCGTTAAGATAGCCCCAGCCACTTTTTAACTCTATGACGAGAAACATAGAGAGATAATAGGCCGCAGCTGGCCGGCTGGCTCCCATACAAGTTGTGTCGCCTGTTCCCGTATGGGTACTGGGAACCTAAGAGCGGTATATGACATCTTAAATTGGGGATGTTGGGGAGGGTTACATGCAGCCGACATACACTTCCATGGCGTTTTGAAGTGGAACCCCTTGTGTCACTACAATCATCACAACGTCAAGTGAGTGACAGAAGGGGAACATCATGGTTACTGTTGTAACCTCCGTTCCCTGATGGAAGGAACGAGACGTTGTGATCCCCTTGCCACGTCACTA
The DNA here is from genome assembly GCA_032164185.1 of Moxostoma hubbsi. Lineage (NCBI taxonomy): Eukaryota > Metazoa > Chordata > Actinopteri > Cypriniformes > Catostomidae > Moxostoma > Moxostoma hubbsi. The sequence continues at coordinate 1,514,057 of JAVLUX010000051.1, forward strand.
TCCCTACCACTGTAATGCTGCATAAACTTGCTCTCGGCTCCTCAGTGAAAACCTGTCTGACAGTTACTCGTCTGCTCCCCTTTATATCCGTATGTCCGGGGGTGGGGCATGCAAATTCTGTCTGCCAACTGATATTGGCCTTTTCTCAAGTTCAGAGGTACACAAGGCTCTCAGAAAAGACCCCTTGTGTCAATACAATCGACACAACGTCTCATTCCTTCCATCGGGGAACGGAGATTACGACAGTAACCATGACATTTTCTATGAAACAATGAATGTTCAAGGCATGGCCTCCACAAGACCCCTGAAGGTGTCCTGTGATATCTGGCACCAAGTCCTGTAAGTTGAGAGTTGGGGTCTACATGGATCGGACTTGTTGGTCCAGCACATCCCATAATGTGCTGGAATTTGCGGGTCAGGGCAACCCCTTGAACTCTTCATCATGTTCCTCGAACCATTCCCGAACAATGTGTGCAGTGTGGCAGGGTGCATTATCCTGCTGAAAGAGGCCACTGCCATCAGGGAACACCATTGCCATGAAGGGGTGTACCTGGTCTGCAACTATGTTTAGGTAGGTGGCACGTGTCAAATTGATGTCCACATGAATGGCCGGATCCAGTGTTTCCCAGCAGAACATTGCCCAGAGCATCACACTCCCTCCACCGCATCCTGATGCCATCACTTCCCCAGATCAACGGAGCACATGTCCACAGCCATCCACGTGATGTAGAAGAAAATGGGGCTCATTGGACCAGGTGACCTTCTTCCACTGCTCTAAGGTCCAGTTCTGATGCTCGTGTGCCCATTTGTAGATGCTTTCGCCAGTGGACAGGGGTCTTCATGGGCACTTTGACCGGTCTGCCACTACGCAGCAGGGTGAGATGCACTGTGTGTTGTGACACATTCCTCCCGTAAACATCATTAACATTTTCTGACTTGTGCCACAGTAGACCTTCTGTCAGTTCGGACCAGATGGGATAGCCTTCGTTGCCCTCACGAATCGATGAGCCTTGTGTGCCAACCTTCCTGTCGCCGGTTTCTACAATGTCTGTAAGTACTCACCACTGCTGACCAACAAGACTTGCTGTTTTAAAGATGCTCTGAACCAGTCGTCTGGCCATTACAATTTGTCCCTTGTCAAAGTCGCTCAGGTCTTTACTCCTGCCCAATTCTCCTGCATTCAACACTGACTACGAGAACTGATTGTTCACTTCCCATCTAATCTACCCAGACCTTGACATGTGACCTTGTTAGGAGATGATCAAAGTTATTCACTTTACCTGTGAGGGGTCATAATGTTTTGGCTCATTGGTGTATGTAAGAGTGTTTGGTGAAATTCCTGTGTATTGAAAAGTTATTACTATGAGCTAGAGTTATAGTGATGCTTAACATATGCTGCTAAAAATATGATGATAAAGCCATTCTTGATTAGACACAAAGGCATATAATAATGATCAGGTCATTATACACTTTCAGGGAAATAAATGTACAAAGTCATCACTGGTGGGTACACTTGTTTTACACTTAAGGAGACAAAAAAGGTACTTATTTTTGTTTGTCTTTTCTCAGAGGAGCAAAACATATACAGTAGGAGACAATAAGTCCTTAGGGAACAATTATGTACCCAAAAGGAGTTATACACTTGAACTATAGGTACAAATAAGGTCCATTGTACTGTATCTTAAACTACCTTTTTGAGAGTGTAAACATGTATTGTCTTGAAATAAGGCTTTATGTTAAAGGTTGCACAACTTGCACATTTTGTGGTGAATTGCTCAAGTCTTCTTGTAGATCTGTTGTTAAAGAGATTCCAGTCGTGACCATGTCATTTCATAACTACACTTTATAAAGAGAGAAAAAGACAATTAACTGAAGAAAAGGACTTCACATTAACCAGAGAAAATCAGAGCAAGTGAGAGGCAGAGAGAGAGAGAGAGACGGTTGAGTTTTAACTCTCTCTCTCTCTCTCTCTCTCTCTGTCTTTCTCACACACTCTCAGTCAGACTCTCTCGCTCTCGTCTGCACACACACTGGTCTGTCTGACAGGTGAGTCTTGTTACTCTGTATCATATTAAATACATGTATTATGTGTTTAGTGAAAGTAACTGGACTGTATTAGATGATTTCAGAGATTTGATGGTTTATTTGCACTGCAAAAATCACATTCTTTATAAGTATTACTGTTTTTCAGCAGAAATATCTAAACATCTTTAAAAAAGATGACCTGATGAACTAGAGCATCAGATATTAAGGGTTATTTTCTGATAATCCATTTTTATTTTAATTGCATTTAGTCTTTTTCATTTATTTTCTGCATAAACTTGATTTTGTTTCTATTCTGTGATTATTTGAGTGTTTGTTCAGTTTTCAGAGTTTCACTTTTAGTTTTCTCTCATTTGATTTGAATGTGCTTTATTGGCATGACAAATAATTGTACATTTGTTTTGCCAAAGCATCTCTTTCTCCGTCTCTATATGTATTTAAGTTTCTCAATGCCACACAGTAGTTCTCAGTGAATTCTTTGAGTTAATTATAAGTGTTTGAGTGGAATGTGTGTGTGGTTTATATGCTTGTGGTTGTGTTTTGGTTATTTCAGTTTTGCAAAGTTGTGCTAAAAATACAGAACATGGAGCTGTAAATGTGATGATAACTGCCTCTCAAAGACTGTTAAATATATGGAGTCATTTTCACAATACACGTCATTTCAAAGCAGCTTTAAAGAGAATCATAATGACTTAAAAATAAAACTTCACTGAAACTCACGCCTTCGTGTTTTTGTCTATAAGCCCCCCGGTGAAACTTCATATGATGTTAGATAGTAGAAAAAACATAGTTCCTCTATATAACATTAATATAGTATAATGTCAATATTAGTTGAGTGAACTAAAGATTCTAACTCGTGAATTTTCTAAATGAACACATGAAATCTTCCTAACACAGCTATACTTGTGTGATACTCGACTTTAAAAACAGGCTTAGGTTAAATCTCCTCGCCATGCTCTTATGGACTTACTAACTAACTTGATTTGCTTCTGGTTGAGTTCTGGTTAAAGTTAAGTGTTCTGTGCTCTGGCTTTGGTGTAATTACTGCTGGCAGGAGTCATTAGCTCTGACTCGACACACATGATTTGAGGAGACAGTTGGATCCCAAATGAGCTTCAGAGTCACTTCTCATTTAGGTCTGGAAAAGGTTCAGTTACAGTTGCTTCTGTGTTCCTGTCGGTCAGCTGGTGGAAAATGGTGCTCGTAACATAAAGCGCATAGGTTCGATTTCCAGAGAAGACACCTTCTGATAAATGTAAACCTTGAAGGGACTGCAAATGACTTTGTACAAATGTCCAGTAAATGTAGATGTTGTGTGATGGTGAGCCCTATGATAAGGGTGACCCTACTACATAACGACTGAATCTTCTGCGTCTCGACTGCAGGCAGTGATGATGATGATGATCCTGTTTTTCCTGACTGTCGTCATTTCCCGGCTCGCGCATGGAATGCCAGGATTCCAGGTGCGTCTGGTTGGCGGGAGAAACAAGTTTGAGGGCCGCGTGGAGGTGTTCTATAACAGCGAGTGGGGAACCGTGTGCGATGACGAGGTGAACATCAATCTGGCGAATGTCGTATGTCGAGAACTGGGATTCTCGCACGGTCTCACCTGGGCCCACAGTGCCAAGTTCGGCAAGGGGCGAGGTAAGAGGGTTTACACGGTGTTCCAGGAAATTATGCTAAAAACAATTGTCCCATCTTTGAAAATTTATTATATGGCAATAGATTGCCCATCAGGTTCTCAAAACACTAGAAGTATCCACTGCATTCTCTTGACAAGGATAGTTCACCCAAAAATCTAAATTATTTAGCCGAAATCCACACTAAATGTTTTTTAATTGGAAAACTCAATTTCCAAAGTAGTCAGTTATGGAGAGTATTTTCATAACACTTGGTTTTCAGTTGAGGAAATCTAGTGTGGATGAGAGGCATGAGCGCATCTAAATTAATGCATTTTCAAATAAACATGTATTATTCCAGAAACTTCCAGTAATACTTTACACAAATACACATGCACTGATGTGAGCGATGGCCAATGCTCGGCCCGGTTGAACATACATAACAGCCTTTTTGAGTTACTGTGGTGAGAACAAACCTCAGTACTAAAGGGGCCGATAGAGTGACCTTCAAAAGCCGGTGTCATGGAAGTGGATTTGTTATTATTCAGGTAATTTGCTAGATATACAGTGCATCCGGAAAGTATTCCCAGCACTTCACTTTTTCTACATTTTGTTATGTTACAGCCTTCTTCCAAAATGGATTAAATTGATTATTTTCCTCAAAATTCTACAAAAAATACCCCATAATGACAATGTGAAAGTTTGTTTGAAATCTTTTCAAATTTATTAAAAATAAAAAAACAAAAAAAAACAAAAAACAATCACATGTACATAAGTATTCACAGCCTTTGCTCAATACTTTGTTGAAGCACCTTTAGCACCAATTACAGTCTCAAGTCTTTTTTAGTATGATGCTACAAGCTTGGCACACCTATTTTTGGGCAGTTTCTCCCATTCTTCATTGCAGGACCTCTCAAGCTCCATCAGGTTGGATGTGGAGCGTCAGTGCACAGCCATTTTCAGATCTCTCCAGAGATGTTCAATCGGGTTCGAGTCTGGGCTCTGGCTGGGCCACTCAAGGACATTCACAGAGTTGTCCCATAGCCACTCCTTTGTTATCTTGGCTGTGTGCTTTGGGTCGTTGTCCTATTGGAAGATGAACCTTCGCCCCAATCTGAGGTCCGGAGCGCTCTGGAGCAGGTGTTCATCAAGGATGTCTCTGTACATTGCTGCATTCATCTTTCCCTCGATCCTGACCAGTCTCCCAGTTCCTGCAGCTGAAAAACATCCCCACAGCATGATGCTGCCACCACCATGCTTCACTGTTGGGATGGTATTGACCAGGGGATGAGCAGTGCCTGGTTTCCTCCAGACATGACACTTGCCATTCAGGCCAAAGAGTTCAATATTTGTTTCATCAGACCAGAGAATTTTGTTTCTCATGGTCTGAGAGTCCTTCAGGTGCCTTTTGGCAACCTCCAGATGGGCCGTCATGTGCCTTTTACTGAGGAGTGGCTTCCGTCTGGCCGCTCTACCATACAGGCCTGATTGGTGGAGTGCTGCTGAGATGGTTGTTCTTCTGGAAGGTTCTCCTCTCTCCACAGAGAAACGCTGGAGCTCTTTCAGAGTGACCATCAGGTTCTTGGTCACCTCCCTGACTAAGGCCCTTCTCCCCAGATTGCTCAGTTTGGCCGGGCGGTCAGCTCTAGGAAGAGTCCTGGTGATTCCAAACTTCCATTTACAGATGATGGGGGCCACTGTGCTCATTGGGACCTCCAATGCTGCAGAAATGTTTCTGTACCCTTCCCCAGATCTGTGCCTTGATACAATCCTGTCTCGGAGGTCTACAGACAATTCCTTGGACTTCATGGGTTGTGCTTTGACATTCATTGTTAACTGTGGGACCTTATATAGACACCTGAATTTACCACAGGTGGACTCCAATCAAGTTGTGGAAACATCTCAAGGATGATCAGTGGAAACAGGGTGCACCCGAGCTCAATTTTGAGTGTCATGGCAAAGGGTGTGAATACTTATTTACATGTGATATTTTTCATTTTTTATTTTTAGTAAATTTGCAAAGATTTCAAAGAAACTTCTTTCCCGTTGACATTATGGGGTATTATTTGTAGAATTTTGAGGAAAATAATGAATTTAATAAATTTTGGAATAAGGCTGTTACATAACAAAATGTGGACAAAGTGAAACGCTGTGAATACTTTCCGGATGCACTCTATATTGACTTTAACTTACTTGCTCAGCCATGACGGCCTTAAAGGAGAAAACTCACTGTAGAAGCCCAAAGTTCACACAAATGTCCCCCTTGTGGCAACATTGAAAATGCATCACATGGTTGCCTCGTATTATGAATTACAGTCTGTAAAAGCATTTGCTTTTATGTACTTGCGTGCAGTACATTTCGGTCTTTAGTGTGGACATGGTCTTACCGTCATGTTGTTCCAATATTCAATATATGATACATATGATGCCAAAATGCTAATGGTTCTCACTTGTTTTATAACCAAATGCAATACACAAGTCAAAATACATGAGATGGAGAATTCCTTTATAAATGCTTTAATTTTCTGTCTCCACAGGTCCTATCTGGATGGATAACGTCTTATGTACGGGCACAGAGAACTCGCTATCGGACTGTCGATCTAACGGCTGGGGACTAAGTGACTGTACACATGCAGAAGATCTGGGCGTCATCTGCAGCCCAGTGCGACCCCAGCAGGGCCATGTCCCACATTACCAAGAATCAGCTCAACCTGCCCCCGCTCCACCACCTCAACCCCAATCTCAAATCTCCAACTCCCCATCAAACCCTCCTGTAGATGCCCAGGAGCCTGCCAGCTCCGCCTACAGACGGGGGCATGAAATAGCCCTCCATCGCAACAGCCAGGGCTCATCGTCACCACAGTTACATGGCCATCGCATCCAACTGCGCCGCCAAGGATCCGAAAACACTGCCACTACACGTGGCCATGAAAACTCTGTTCCAAGAGGACATCAGTTACCGAATTTTCTGCGCAACAGGGCCACATACAGACGGACTCAGGAGGCTCCGCCCGTACCAGTCAGTCAGACAGCTCAATACCACGAGACTCCACCCAGACCACCAGCTCCAGCACACAGACCTGAACCTGATCCAGTTTACAATCCTGAGCCACTGTATCCCAGTGTGGAGCACAATAACAGGATGGATCTGGACTTCAGTGACATTGACAGCCAGGTTAGACATTTTGAAATCGTAGAGGAAGAGTCACACTTTCAACTAAGACTTCAAGGGTTTATTTATGTATTCATTAAACTGTGATAGCTGATTATGCTTTCAAACCGATTGCCCAGTCTCTAAATTAATGACCTCCGCAGGAAACTCAATCTAAAACCAGTGGTGAGGGTTTTCTAATTGGTCCAATCTGATCATTAACTGATCATTAACTGGTCCAAGCTGGTGTCGGTGGTTAACCAACTGGACTACCAGTTGGTGGGGACTTGGCTGATCTGGAAGACCATCTTGGACAAGTTGGTGTTCCAAACACCATCTTGACCTCCTAAAGCTGGTATGAGCTGCTTTTCCAGCAGGGACGTGATAGTAACTTTGCCACAATGTCAAATAATTGCAGACTAATTGTATAAATTTGCTGTAAACCACACCAGTGTTGTCTCGTTGTTTCGTATAATGATTGACAGTATGTTTCGTATAATGATTGACTCTCCGAAAGATTCTGATTAATTGCTTAAGATTTCCTGCCTATGTGTTCAATTACAGACAGATGTAAAACCAACTCCACAAAGTCACTATATCACAATGTTCCACTCTCGATCCACCCGACACTCCTTCACTAACATTGGACTGCTTTAGCTGTGAATTAGCACCATAAAGATCTTTAGATCAGTCACTATTTTTGAAAACAGCGTTCTTATGAACACAACTTGAAGCTTGGAAACAATGGATGACACATATTTAATGTAAGATCTCTTGACATGCATCTTTAGATGGTTTGATTCTCTCTTTCAGTCCTCTGGTTGGGTCAGTCTGGAAGAGGTGCGACTCAGACCCGTTCTGTCGGCCACCCGAGATGCTACCATGGTAACAGAAGGTGTGGTGGAAGTGATGCATGTTGGGAAATGGAGGCAGGTGTGTAGTTTGGGTTGGGATGACAACGGCAGTCGAGTGGTGTGTGGGATGCTGGGATATCCTGCAGCAGGACAACATGACACACGTGTGTATCGGTAAGTGTGGAACTGCACAGGTGTCTTCTCATAATGCCTGATTTACATTTAGTCCTGTCCAGGGAGGGAAATCTGATCTTCAGTGTTTGCTTTTGTCTAACTCTAACTGAAGCTTCATGAACCGTTTTTCACTTTCCAAAATCACAGTGAAGCAATGAGGTAATGTTGTTCTGGACACCTGGGTAGGGTTGCTCCAGATGTTCACTTAAGTTGGGATGAAAGGTTCAAACTAAGTGCGTCGTATTAGTTTCCAAGTAATTTCCAATTAAGAGCCCGTTTACGCCACAACTATGCGAAGCTGTAACTGTAGTGCTCGTTGTAGCAGTTTGGGAACTTGGAGGCACAACTTTGATATAAACCTGTGCACACACGGACTCCTGTCTAGAAGGGAAAGTCTTGGGAGGGTCGCATGTGTTTATTTAGAGACTCACAGACACCCTGACCCCAACCTTTACCCTAATTTAAGCCTAGCCCTTCACTTATCTCAAACCCTAGCCTTAGCAACAGCAAATGCAACGCTCCCAAGTCTTTCCCAGCACAAGGGATCGACACAATCCCTGGCAATTAAGCAAAACCAGCCAAGCAGATTGAAGCTCTTCTGTGTGCAATATACATGCGGCACGTGAACTGATCTGTCTGTGGGCTGTTACTCTCTCTCGCTCTCTCACTTTACTGCTGATTACTAAATGCTTGGTTGGAAAAAATAACATGGTTTGGGTCTCTTAGCTCTTAAATATTCCATAGACTGTGTCATTAATGTCAGATTTAGATTCAGGAATAGCAGCATACACTGAAATGAATGTGTCCTTTAATCTCATGTAATTATGTGATTCCAGTGGAAAACCATTAGCCTTGTCTCTCTCTGTCTGTCTCTGTCTTTTTGAGGTAGATTTGAATTAGATCTTGAACCGAATATCACAGGTGTGTGCTGCTCTACTGGGGTTTGGTGTCTGGGAAATTCTTCCTTTCCCTGTCAGAGTAAACCCTCACTCAACTGCCCCTTAGAAACCCACAGAGCCTGGGTGAGTCCAGATGTGTCTGACCCCTGTTATAAATATCCGCTGTGACCGCAGTGAGACAGGCTCTCTCTGTCTTTATGCACAACCTCAGTGTCTTTTTCTGGACGTTCAGTTCATGTGCTCTGGCACGCCTGTCCGATTTAGTTGGACTGAGTCACACGGAACAGCATTATTCTCCATCTGATAAACGGTGTTCTTGAGATGGTCCGTTTCATCAACTCACATGCAACACTTCCTGTTAAAATCATTGTCTTCTTTGAAGTCATAAAAGGACAGGGCATGCTGGAGAATATCGTGAGTGCTGCTGGAATATTCACAGGAAATGTGATTTCCTGCCCCACTGAACGACTGACCGACTGAATGTTGATTAAACATGTCACTGTCACACCAGAAACAACAATCTCAATCAGTGAGAGGAAGTTCAGATGCTGTTATGAACCGAATGACATTCAGGACACATCAATAGTCCCAGAGACTTAACCCAAATTATGGCCGGGGTGTACTTGCACATAGATGAGTGCTCAGCCTTTCAAAGGATGCTCTTTTGACTGTGAGTGCAAACAGATGTATTTGGCTTAATATTCTTTTAGCACAGTTAGCAGAAAGCACATTTGCCGTCAGTATGCACCACGCGGACTGTCTAGACAAACTAGGCTGCACATGGACAGTCCCGATCAGCGTGTACTGTGCCGATGATATCTCTTGCATTTCACACTGTACGTGACATGTAGCGACACGCGTAAAACTGAAGTATACTTCTACCCCAAGACTTTGATTAGTGACTATGTTTGGTCTGGAATTGATTTAGGACCAGACACAGTTAAAACTCTCTGAATTCACTGAGCTGTATGTCAGCTTTGGTTCCCAAGCAAGATAGAAGAAGTTCATTTAATATCATATATCTGATCGTTTTGAGTAAATGAGTGGTTGGTTTTTGTAAAAGTTGGTGTTTTCAGTGAAACGGACTCGTCTGGTTTTGCTGGTGTTTGTTTGCTCTTGACTGTGTGTGTGTGTGTGTGTGTGTGTGTGTGTGTGCGCGCGAGAGAGAGTGTGTGTGTGTGTGTGTGTGTGTGCGTGTGTGTGTGTGTGTGTGCGCGAGAGAGAGTGTGTGTGTGTGTGTGAGAGAGAGAGAGTGTGTGTGTGTGTGAGAGAGTGTGTGTGTGTGTGTGTGTGTGTGTGTGTGTGTGTGTGTGTGAGAGTGTGTGTGTGTGTGTGTGTGTGCGTGTGTGTGCGCGAGAGAGAGTGTGTGTGTGTGAGAGAGAGTGAGTGTGTGTGTGTGTGTGTGTGGGTGTGTGTGTGTGTGTTTGTCCGTGTTTCTCGGAGTGGTTTTTAATAGCTACTTTCACTCAGCTGTTTCAGGACTCCACCCGTGTGGCCGGTTAAACTTCTACACTTTCTGCTGTTCCCTTCTCCATTGTGAGAAACAGCACCTTTGATTTTTGAGACATTGACGGAGAAGAAACATCTGTATGTTTAGTTATCAGAGAATAGCTTCTGGAATGATCTGGACATGTTTTTCATTGGGTTGAGATATATCTCCAGTCGTCAGTCATGTAATGTTATCTTGTATGATGTACTGTGGGAAATGACCCCAAACACTTGAGCTCAGACTACCAGTTTATGAGAGTAACTAGACGGTAACTGCGTCTATTTGGCATAATTTTCCCATTAAACCAGAGCCAAAGCGGAGCAAATATGCTTCCCAGTTCATCTGAGAGTGTTGCGGTGGTGAGACAGTGGCATATCCCACTGGAACTTAATAAAACAAACTAACACTCTTGTGTGGAACATTCTTGTATTAAAGTACCCCTTTTATGGTTTCACATACTGGTGTGAACAGTTTTCAATCTTTAGAAGTTATTATTAATATAAACTTGAGTTTATTAATGTTAGACATAGATTTGAAGGTATCTGTCAAACACACACACTACCGGTGCTGTGAGACATGTGTACAGTATTCTCTGCTGTGATTCATGTGATTTGCAGTGGTTGTTCTCCAGGAGGTAAATGGAGGGATTTTCTCGTGTATATTCGGCATATTTTTGTGTCTGGTCTGGTGTAAAACATGCTGAACCGCAGGAGAAAGATAGTTGACATTATATACAAGCTACATAAAGCACATGTTTATGACTGACTGCTGCATTCTGGGAAGAGTCTGAGCTGCTTTTATTTATTTCGTGTTTTTACACGCTAATGTACAAGTATAAACTCCATTAATGATTCAGAAGTTCAGTATTTCAGTGTCAGCTGTGGTCATGTGGCTCTTCTTAACCAATGACAATCCAGTGTGAGTCTGGTGTTGATGTGGCTAATAGTCCAATAGTTTCCTAGAGTCACACCGCACCGGACATGTTCTGCTGTTGTTGAGAACATATCATGGTGCATTATGGTACTTTTGTTTGTTATTGTATTGATTTGTTCATTGGCTGTGTGGCTCACAGATGTCTGAAGGTGCCACTTATGGGTGGTTGTGGGTATTTTTAGTTATAATGACCTGCTAGATTCATTCACTCATAAATGTCATGTTATAAAACATTGTGAATCTGTTGTGATTTTAGCCATTTTGCTAACTTTTGCTAGAATAAAGTGTTCAGTTTGTAAACCTAAAATCTTCCTTTAAAAGCATTCCCTTGGGAATTTGAGACGGGTTTTAGAATAGCGTTCATAAAGTTGTTAAATGAGGACTACAATGTCATGTTGGAATGATTGTTTATGAGAGGAGCGCATATGAACGCCACCACAAAGTTGTAATTTCCAGTGGATTTTCTTTACGCCTCGATTTTGCTTCTGTGTCGAATAAAGAATCAAGGTGGAAGCAAACAGCTGTTGATCATAATTCAGTTTTACTTGTGGATTTTGACAGTACAGTGTAGTTTGTATGCATTTTTTGTACGTTTGATGAAGAATAGCAATAAAGCTTGCCAGAAAAAAAGACAAATATACACTGGCGGCCAAATTATTTGGAATAATGGACAGATTTTGCTGTTATGGAAAGAAATTGGTACTTTTATTCACCAAAGTGGCATTCAGCTGATTACATGGTAAAATCATTAATAAACATGAAAAATGACTATTACAATTGAAAAAAAATTCAGAACTTCTTAAACTACAAAGAGTTCTCATCATAAAATCCTCCACATTCTAGCGGTCAGTTTGACCAGATACTCCGGTGACCTTTCACCCCACACTTCCTGTAGCACTTGACCTTTCACCCCACACTTCCTGTAGCACTTGACCTTTCACCTCACACTTCCTGTAGCACTTGACCTTTCACCTCACACTTCCTGTAGTACTTGACCTTTCACCCCACACTTACTATAGCACTTGACCTTTCACCCCACACTTACTGTAGCACTTGACCTTTCACCCCACACTTCCTGTAGTACTTGACCTTTCACCCCACACTTACTATAGCACTTGACCTTTCACCCCACACTTACTATAGCACTTGACCTTTCACCCCACACTTACTGTAGCACTTGACCTTTCACCTCACACTTCCTGTAGCACTTGACCTTTCACCTCACACTTCCTGTTGCACTTGAGCTTTCACCCCACACTTCCTGTAGCACTTGACCTTTCACCCCACACTTCCTGTAGCACTTGCCTTAGATTTGTGTGTCTTGTTGGGCACTTCTCACACACCTCACAGTCCAGCTGATCCCACAAAAGCTCAATGGGGTTTAGATCCGTAACACTCTTTTCCAATTATCTGTTGTCCAATGTCTGTGTTTCTTTGCCCACTCGAACCTTTTCTTTTTGTTCTTCTGTTTCAAAAGTGTCTTTTTCTTTGCAATTCTTCCCATAAGAGTCTTCTCTTTACTGTTGTACATGAAACTGGTGTTGAGCGGGTAGAATTCAATGAAGCTGTCAGCGGAGGACATGTGAGGCGTCTATTTCTCAAACTAGAGACTCTGATGTACTTCTCTTGTTTAGTTGTACATCTTCCACATCTCTTTCTGTCCTTGTTAGAGACAGTTGTGCTTTGTCTTTGAAGACTGTAGTTACACCTTTGGATGAAATCTGCAGTTTTTTGCCAATTTCAAGCATTATGTTGCCTTAATTTCTCAAGATCAGTTGAACGCCACTTTGGTGAATTAAAGTACCAATTTCCTTCCGAAACAGCAAAATCTGAACATTATTCCAAACTTTTAGCTGTCAGTGTAAGCTGGTTTTAAAATCGTTAAAACCGCCCTCGTCCTCTACAGACAGGCCTGAAGACAAGGTTTACCTCAGAAAGACAAACTCAGGACTGCAGTGTGTTTCACAAGTAACGGAGAAAACTAGAGCCGTTCCAAACCAAAATACACATGATCATGCGTGTCCTCCACATGTAGAGCCGCTCGACTGAACATGAAATAAACAGTATGTACAGAAAAACACAAGCATGACCAGAGAGGAAGTCATTTTTGGCTGGACTTTGAGAACATTGAGATCTTTGGTGACCAGAAAAAACAGCCGAATGTCTCCAGTGTGTTTGTCTGTGTGATTTATGAACACTGTGTTTATTGACAATCTTGCATACACTGAACACAGAAGTCTATATGTGTATGTGACTGTAAAATTAATGTCATGTCTAGAAATGGATTCACTTGAGCAACTGAGCTTGTTTATTTGATTCAGATTCAGTTTATTTCATGATTTGTGTTCATTCCTCCTGCACAGGAAACTGTGGGACACCAAGATGGAGGATCAAACCACAAGGTATGTTTTCCTGTTTTATTACTAGTGATTGTTAAGTCTGTGATCTCTATTACTAACGCTTATAGCGCTCTGATCAGACCTCTACCAGTCTGAAAGGTCCAGTGTGTAGAGAGCAACACGCTGGCAGTGAGTTTAGAACAGGCGCTCACGTTGATGCTGTAAATGATATTGTAATCTGTTTCTTCAGGTCTGCGGTCAGTAAAAAAAGTTTCTGGGTGGAGCGTGTTCAGTGTTCAGGTACGGAGGAGTCGCTGGCACGATGCCAGGCGCAGCTGTCTGTCTCGCATCACAACGAGCCCTGTAGCGGTGGCATGCATGCGGTGGTGCGCTGTGTACCTGGAGCGCAGTTCTCAAGAATTTCCGCCTCTGGTTACCCACAGGCTCCGCCCCCTCTGAATGTGAGCACACCTGACATCTATTTCTTGACTCGTTATTTTGATCAGACTGACAGAAGTTAGGATATATCTACACAAAATATGATTAATAATATTTGATTTCTGAGAATTTAACCTTTTAAACTCATATTGGCCTGCAAGAAAAAAATAACCGTCAAAATATTAATAACAACACAAAATATGCTCTACTTTATGATGCATTTATGATTGCAATTTATTTTTGACTTGATGCATGTAGACATTATTTGACCAAATCTGAACAAGTGCTTTGAAATTTATAGACAAATCAAAAGTGTTCAGTTTTGATACATTTTTTTAATTGCACTATACATATTAATCAGTAAAAACATTAATCTCATCAAATATTCATATGTTGTTGGAAAGAGTACAATACACCCAGATTATTTGTTTTACTCACAGACAAAAATATAGTGAGTAATAGCATAAGTATGACTTTGATAATTATGCAATACGTGAACAGGTGATGCTCATATGTCGCCTTTTTGCTTATAACTTGATGGGAAAATAAACAGAACATAAAACATCACATATCATTATTTAGAGTCAGTGATTATCTTTGAAACGAGTCCACACACAAGATAATCAGATGTATAGATCATTAGATAATCCACATGAAGCACAATGTTACATATGACCACCAGGAGATGGCGCCAAATACATGACACAGACTCAATGATGACTCAAATGACACAGAATGAAACTCATTCTGTGAAATCTCATGACTAAAATCATGTCTGCATGCTATGCAAACCTTTAGTCATTGTTGTGTTTGCATGTGTAATTAGTTCTTATGGACAATTATTATCTTTTATTTGTTTGGAGATGTGTTTGGACATTATGATCAATTATATTTGTAATGTTGGAACTTTTGATTGCTTTGTCGTATCAACAAGATTTTTCTTAGATACAGTCGACATGATTGGGAACAAAACAAAAGCAGTTTTTCAGAGCCGCATTATTATATGTCAAAACAGAAAAATAAGAAAAAAAATCATCCGTTTCTTAGGATGAGAGTCTCAGAATTTATCATAATCTATATCATTAAATAATTAGAAAAGTTTTATTTACATTGATACCAAACACTCAACCCTCCTTGTTTTTTTATGTTTAATATTTGGTATACAACAGAAACAGGCAATCTTTTAAAACACCTTCAGAGATTAAAGGGTTAAACATGCAAAATAATGAGGTCATGAGACATTAGCATACTTATGTTTTAAAACATTCAGGGGGGAAATCACTAATGAATGAATGAAGCGCAACAGTGCGCACACACTTTTTGCAGCCATCTTTGTTGCGGAAGTATTTTTCCTTTAATTTTTTCCATAGTGATTTCACCAAATCTTTCTTAAAATAGTTGTAAACCAAAATATATAATACAGCAGAACACTTGAATCACCAGATGCTTTTTTAACAGTTGAAGTTGTTTTTAACATGACATTTCGATTGTGATAACACTGATACGCAGTGCAGTGGTCAAAGATGTCCGGCTAGCACATGTTTACATTGGAAAACAACTGAAAAACAACAAGAACAGACACAAAAATGTGTTTGGTGTGAACAGGCCCTTATTCATTTGACTCAGCACTAGTTAAAGTTGTTTTGTTGTTTTGTGTTGTTCTTCAATATCTTGAAACTGTTTTACTGAGTCGAAACCGCTCAAATGATTCAGTGAAATGAACAAATCGGACTGAATCGTAAATTGATTTTGCCAACCAGTTTGGCCAATTTATTGAAAAGAACCGACTCAAAAGAATGATTCATCACTAGTTCATACTGACATACGGGACACGTGTCAAGATCTTGTCAGTCAGAGAAGTGTATGTAAGATAAGTCCAAGTGCTCTTGCTATATTTTTTAAAGGGGCTCGACTGGTTTCGGGGTAACGTCCAAGTCCACACTTCTTCAAGTTCATAACAAGATCATAAAAATATGGAACATGAAATGCCATGCACCTGTTTTACATACCGTTTTTTGGATATAAAGAGTATGCATTACACCATATACACTGTAATCTGAACACAGCTTGTGTTCTTTAAGAGATGTGGTTGTGTGCTTGATCATGTGATCTGTCTCTCTCTAGACTGTGGTGCGTCTGAAGTCGGGTCCGCGGCTCGGCGAGGGCCGTGTTGAGGTGCTCAGAGACGGGAAGTGGGGAACCGTCTGTGACCATCTGTGGGACCTTCCTGCAGCCAGTGTCGTGTGCAGAGAACTGGGCTTCGGTTCGGCCAAAGAGGCCCTGAGAGGAGCTCACATGGGACAGGGTAACACAGTCTCTTAATGATTAGGACAAACCCCTATGAAACGTGTGAAAGTCGTCCCGTTCCAGACATGAAACCTCAAATCATGTGTCTTGATGAGGATCTAGTTTCATGACTTTCTTTATTTCACAAACACATCTTTCAAATCCTCCCTCAATCCATTATTGTTAAGATTTAAGTGAATAGTGAACATCCCTCAGGCATTAGATTCATGTTTATGGTCTGCCATCATTGAAACACATTTCAAGATCTTCGAGTTCTCTTGTATCAGAGCAGATGAGTGTTGATGTGGTTCTTTTAGCTCAATTTCCTCATCGATTGAGATTTTCTACTGAAATCTTCAAAACCGAGGGTGGATTTTTTGAGTCCAGACTAAACCGAAAACACGAACTTTAAAGTCTGTATTGAGTCTGAGACAGTTTATAGTTCAGTATCATTTAAAACACCATGAGAGTGTTCCTGTGAACCCTTGTCTCCAACTCAAAACCACTGAAAACATTCATTATATTAAAATTGTACTGATTCAAAATAGGATTGAAGAAACAGAACATACACAGAATCAGAGTATATACCCCACACTACAAACATCCAATGGTCCAACACAAAATTAAAGTATACACACATACAAATACAAATATTATTTTTAAAAACAGACAAGAGGAAGTACTTAAAAATATATAAAAAAGAAAATCCTACATTTAAATCCTCAAATCTCACTCCACTGCCCATCCCCGAGAGCCTGCTAAAAAGGCAAAATATCTGCCCCATTTCTTATTAAATAAATCTGTTGCCTATGGTGAAATAGGGGCAAGAACTTCCTGTTCAATACAGAATCAGGGAGGGGCTCTCTCAGGAGGAAGCGACCAATGAGACAAATGTCTGAATGCATAATAATAAAACTAAATCTTGGGTAGCCCACCTTTATCAATCGGCCCATGTAACTTACTGAAATGCAATCTGGGATGTTTACATTCCAAATAAAGGACTTCACTATGATATCAAATTGCTTAAAATAAGAGAGGGGGACATCAACAGGGAGAGATTGTAGCAGGAATTTTGGAATATAATTAATTTTAATAAAATGAACCTTCCCAATCATCGATAAATGTAATGAAGCCCACCTGCCCACATCACTCGAAAACCTTTTTATTGAAGGGTCGAAACAAATCTGCTGGGAATAAAATACCCAAATATTGAATGCCCTGTTTGGGCCACTGAAAGGCGCCCAACTGTTACTGGGCAGTATACTGTCAGAGCCAAAGCTTCAGATTAAGATCAATAAACTCTTTATCCTGAGAACTTAGAAAATTAATTAATAATTCTGTGGAGGCAAGACATAGATCTAGTGGGGTCAGAGACGAATAATAAAATATCTTCTGCATAAACTAAAGGTTTATGTGCCACACCTCCCGCCATCACCTGGAAAATCTTCCTCCTTATCGCGGCTGCTAATGGTTCCAGGGCAAGACCGAACAATAATGAGGAAAGAGGGAACCCTGCTGGTGCCCCTATCCAGAGTAAAATAATCTGAAATTAATCAATTTGTTTGTACCGCTGCTACCGGGTGTCTATAAAGTAACTTAATCCATCCAATAATAGTGTTCCCGAACCCGTATATTTCCAAAATCTTAAAAAGATAATCCCATTCTACCATATCAAACACCTTCTCAGCATCAAGTGAGATGGCAGCGACCGGAGACTGATCATTCACCACTGATCACATGATATTGATGAGACGACTGATGTTATCAGAAGAGCTGCAGCCCCGAATAAACCCCACCTGATCTATATGTATAACAGATGTCATAACTTTACTTAATCGCTTAGCCAAAATTGTTGATAATATTTTAATGTCTAGCAGGATCAGGGAAACCGAATGGTAAATCTTACACTCGGTTGGATCTTTGTCCTTTTTAAGAATCAGACTGATCCGGGCTTGTGTCATGATTGGAGAAAGATTTCCATTCTTTAATGATTCTGTATAAACTTCTAGCAAAAGTGGAGCCAGTTCTGTAGCATAAGATCTAAAATATTCAGCGGCAAAACCATCTGACCCCGGAGCCTGTAGACAAGACCTTAATTACCTCACCAAACTCCTCCAAGGTTATCTCAGAATCAAGATCATTCATTTGCTCAGTCGTCAGTTTAGGGAGTTCTGATGGTCCCACAAAGTTTCTAATATCTTCATCAGTGGAGGAAGACGTGGAACTATAAAGATCAAGATATAATTCTTTAAAAGCATTATTAATATCAATGAGGTAAATATTTCCCCAACAGCAGATTTCACTGAGAGAATGGTAGAAAAAGACTCTCTCTGCTTTATAGATCTATAAAGCTATTGAGTGTACCCCCTGACTCAAAGTGTGACTGTCTTGCCCTGAATAGCCAAAACTCCACCTTCTGTGACAAAATAGTATTATATCTGTATTTCAATTTGGTCAATTCTATGAGTCCATCAGATGACATTCAGCTCTTCAGTTCTGTCTCGGCACTTTTAATATTCTCCTCCAACTCCACGAGTTCTTGTGCTTTGGATTTTTGGATGAATGAGGCGTACTGTATGATCTGACCCCTAAGAACCACCTTAAGTGCCTCACAAGCCACGCCCACAGAGGATACCGAGGACCAGTTTTTCTCCATATGAACATTGATTTTGTTGGAAATCAGGATTTTGCAAAAGGGACACATTAAAGTGCCAAATATGATTTCTCTTTCTCTGTATGTGTCAACACCTCTAAACTCACCAGGATGTGATCTGAGACTAAAATGTTTCCAATTGAGCAATCCACAACAGAAATGAGGGACTTAATTATAATAAAAAAATCTATTCTAGAATAAATCTTATGGACTGATGAAATAAATGTTATAGTCCCTCCCAGATGGGTTCAAAAGTCTCCAAATACCTGTAAGACCAAGATCTTTCCACATCCTGTGAAGCATCAGTGTTGCTCCTTACACACTTTTGCTTCACTATGATCAAGGACTGAGTCCATCAAAAGATTAAAGTCTCCTCCCAATATTATATCATGAGGGGTGCAGCGGCTTGCAACATCCCTTCAAGATCAATAAAAAAGCCCTGATCATCAGTGTTAGGTGAGTAAATATTAGACATTTGCCCCTGAATTTCTGCTAACACAATAATGACTCTTCCTAATTTATCTTAAATCTGTTTGAGACGTTTGAACTGTAGATGTTTATATATCAATGTAATGACTCCCCTGCTCTTACTCGAGCCAGCACTAAAGAACACATGTCCTCCCCATATCTTCCCAAATGTTTCACCTTCCAGCGGGGAAAGATGCGTTTCTTGAAGAAACACTATATCACATTTCTTATGTTTAAGAAGAGAAATAACCTCCCTTCTCTTTATGGGGTGCCCAACCCGTTCACATTCCACGTGGAGAGAGAGACAATCTGAGTGGATTATTGGCATTTGACATTTTGACATATGAGAGAAAATAGATTGTATGTCAAAAATACAATTATAAAGACCACATTCCTACATTAGTGCAACAATCAAACCCCGAACTTCCCCCCGAACCAAACAAACAGATTTATTAGCATTAACCCCGCACATGACAGCACCAACTGCGTCCATCCCTCTAAACTCTAACCGTCACATGCCTACGAAAGCCCCGCGACAACCTTGCCATCTGCAAAGTCCGGTGCTTCTATGCAAATTTTGTGAGACAGAATTACACTACAAAAGATATTTTGTATGTGTGTGTGTGTGTGTATATATATATATATGTGTGTGTGTGTGTGTGTGTGTGTAAGTGTGTAAGTGTGTAATTCTGTGAATTGAGCTGCACAGACCGTTAGCATCAGACACATACGACTGCGCACGTTTGTCTTGCGATCGGGCCAGTTGCAGTTTTCTGCCAAACACAACTGCATTAAGAACTATTTCAAGCAGGTAAACTAATCTAAACAGGAAACACATCTCTGTGCGGCGCATGTGAAACTCTAATAACACACATATATCAATGTGTTGTGGGTTGCAGGTACCGGTCCGATCCACATGAATGCGGTTCAGTGTTCAGGCCGAGAGAGCTCCATCACACAGTGTCAATTTCAGGAGGTTCCTCTATCCTGCAAGCACACTCAGGACACGTCTGTCCGCTGTAACGTCCCAAACACTGGACTCGGCTCCACGGTGAGAAGAGAACCAAAAACTACCATATTAAGGTTTTATTTGGGCTTGTACCATGGCAGTATTGCTATACTCTTTGGAGTACCATGTAAATTCCAGGGTACTTCAAAGTCATGAGCACATACTTTCTTTTATTATCTAATGAAAAAACATTTCGATATTTATGAGTGTTCGGGCACTTTTATTACTGTGGACTTCTAGAAAGTAAAGTCTCATTAAAACATGTTTCACACTCTCACTGGTTTATTTAATTATTCAACTAACAATGTCCAACATGTTATGTACTGTACATGCATCACAGGATATTTATGTCATTTTTGTGTCATTTCCAGAACATCCCAAATTCTGTTTTGGGTTTAATAGAATTCTGTGCTGGAAATGACACCGATTGATATGATATTTTTCACCTCCTGAGACCCGAGTGTGTCTGCTGTGTATTTTATATTCACCTTTTTCATTTGTAACCAGTAACACCTAATAAACATGCAAAGAAAAGATTTTCTAAACCAAATAGTGTTCCTAAAAATGTATGTCCTCATGTGGACAGCGGGACTAAGTTGTGATATTTTAAATAATATCAAGCTATTTTTTCATGTGTTTGAGACATTACATCATAAATGATCATAATTAATTCAGATTGAAAGTAACGTCCAGCATCATCCAATCACTGTCAACCATGTTCAAATAAAATGATCCATTATAAATGGTGAATCTATGTACTGATGATCATTGTCCCATGTGTGTCAAACATGTTGAGTGATCCAAACATCATCTGCAGCCTGAAACTCAACGTTTGATCAGATTTTAGGAGTGAACGCACTTAACTGCATAGAGAGATATAGGATGCTCCCTTGCTCCCTATTTAGTGCATGACTTAACCTCCAGTGTGCTGTCTGTCTGCACTGGTCTCAGAACAGTTATAGGAGAGCTATAGGATGCTCCCTTGCCCCCTATTTAGTGCATTACTTAACCTCCAGTGTGCTGTCTGTCTGCACTGGTCTCAGAACAGTTATAGGAGAGCTATAGGATGCTCCCTATTTAGTGCATGACTTAACCTCCAGTGTGCTGTCTGTCTGCACTGGTCTCAGAACAGTTTGAAATGCATCTTATTTTCATCATAACTCCATATAAAGCCTCTGAAAGACACATTTATCAGTTTTTTATCTTAATGAGGTTTTGATGTAGTTTTGTTGGAGTTTCCCCCAAACACAAACTCCGATATGATCAGCACTATGTTGTTTGGTCACATGATGTGTTGAAAGTTTAACCCTTTACTGACAGCACAGTCTCCTGAGCTCAGATCAGTTGGTTTAAATTAAATGATGTTGCATGTAGTGAAGCCGAATGTCCATGCAGGGGGATGTGGGGTCTCAGGAGGTTGTGTTGCTAAGACTAATTTCATAGCTAACATTTTATGTGTCCTAAATGCACACAATATTTCTGCATATTTTGTCAGTTTGATTGGAAATGACGCTCAATAAAAAGTGATATTTCCCTTGATTTGTCTCGTACTTCATCTGAAGCGTGCTCTTCACTCCTGATTAACAAGTACACTAACTTTTGAACAAACTTTATCAGGGGTGAAAGAGTTTGGTGTGCTGGAAATGATGTCATAATTGTTCTCACACAATATTGAAATAGTTCTCTCTTTGTTTAGATAATCATAGTGTTAAACATGTAATAATTAGTATTTTTGTAAAGTATTTTCATAGTTTATTATTGTAAGTCTGGGTCTGAAGACTGAATCAGTCAAATCTACACATGAAAGACGTCTGAAAAGTACTAAAAAACACCTGATAAAAAGTTTCCAATTCAGTTTTAACGAGACCTTCATATAACAGAAAGAATAAAGGATGAAAATCAACTCCTGAGACATGAAAGTGCCAGAAGTTGAAGAAATAACAGTAAAAATGATTGTGTGCTTTTATCTCTCT
Source organism: Moxostoma hubbsi (assembly GCA_032164185.1). Classification (NCBI taxonomy): domain Eukaryota; kingdom Metazoa; phylum Chordata; class Actinopteri; order Cypriniformes; family Catostomidae; genus Moxostoma; species Moxostoma hubbsi. Next base: position 1,536,385 of record JAVLUX010000051.1, read on the forward strand.
CAGGTGCGTCTGGCGGGGGGTCGCGAGGTCGCGGAGGGTCGTGTGGAGGTGTTGATGGAGGTGAGCGGGCAGCAGCGCTGGGGGTCGGTGTGCAGTGAGAACTGGGGCATTAATGAAGCGATGGTCGTGTGCAGACAGCTCGGGTTCGGCTTCGCTTCCAGAGCGCATCAGGTACAAGACTTCCTCCTCATGAGTCCGAGTAACACACAGTGTTCTCTGATGTAGTGAAATAAAAGTGGTCTACAGCCGCTCTCGTGTGTGCTCTGATTGAACTCATATCTTTCTATTCACTATTACAAGCACCGCAAGTCAGTTCATGCTGAAGACAAGGATTTAAGGTGTTTGATTAAGTCTGTCTGTAGTTCATTTGGTGTGAGTTTTTGTTTTTACAGCTGGTTTCTCTCATGCAGAAGGTAATTACAGCCTTCAGAGTTTCAGGGAACGAGAGAACACAGGAAATCCAGAGAGAAAACAAACTCAAAATAGTCGTTCTGGATCACATTTGTGTTCTTATAAAACGCTGTTTATAAGCAGTGCTTGGTAAATAGACGGTGGAGAGGGAAAATATTTTATAATGTCAACGATTAAGCTGTAATCCTGCCGCTATTAGACTCGCTGTGAATTCCAGCGAGTGTAAGTTTCTGACCCCCATCAGTCCTGCGCTCTTCAGATCAGATCTGACTCTTTTGTGTGTTTGTTTGCATTCTGTCCCACAGGAGACGTGGTTCTGGCCCGGGAATGCCGGATCTGAGGAAATGGTTCTGAGTGGAACTCACTGTATTGGGACGGAGATGTCCATTCAGCAGTGCCGTAGAAACGGACAGGTGTACTGTCCGAGAGGGGGCGGGGCCAAAGCTGCCGGGGTCACCTGTGTGGACGGTATGAGTTCAGCTGTAAACAATCACACACAGCAAACAATCAGTATTTTGTTCGTACACATAAGTCGGGCATTTGAGGTATCATTTGAAAGCTTACAATCTGAACTTTTCAGAGAATATCTTTGCATTTATCTTACTTAAAATAACAAATACATTCGCGTCACAAATTAGCGCCCCCTAGAGGTAATGGGGTAGAAATATTAATATGAATATAAAAGTCCTTCACATCATATGTCATATATCAAATGAAAGCTCTCATTCTCAGGAATGTGTAAAGTTTATTTTGTTGCATTAATATCACAGTCTGAAAGATTTTTAAACGGATCACAAAGTGAAATATGAAGTCATCAAATATAAACGACTCTTTTATGCTCCAATAACTGCTGCTGAAAACCCCAAATATCTCAAAACTTGATATCTGCTTTTACCTTTGGCTGTGTTTTAAAAAATGAGCCATTTTTACTCGTCTGTGAGATCGTTTCTGTGAATAATCCAATGTTATATCTTATATGTCCAGAACTAAATATGCCATCCAGAAGGAAAAACATGCTAAACAAATCATCAGAATATATGTGATCAACTATTGCTGATATAATGTGATATATCAATGTAAAGGGGAGGATCTCAGCTTTCTAATGACACCTGGACTGAGCTTGTAGTCCAATCAGAGGCCGAGATATTCAATGAAATAATGAGGGTGTTGCTTGAACTGAACATTAGACTAAATGTCTATGGACGAGCACATCTGTGAGGGGTAAAATGTGTTAGAGCGCCCCCTACAGTTCACATCTGTGTATTGTGATGGAATGTGTTAGAGCGCCACCTACAGTTCACATCTGTGTATTGTGATGGAACGTGTTAGAGCGCCACCTACAGTTCACATCTGTGTATTGTGATGGAACGTGTTAGAGCACCACCTACAGTTCACATCTGTGTATTGTGATGGAACGTGTTAGAGCGCCACCTACAGTTCACATCTGTGTATTGTGATGGAACGTGTTAGAGCGCCACCTACAGTTCACATCTGTGTATTGTGATGGAACGTGTTAGAGCACCACCTACAGTTCACATCTGTGTATTGTGATGGAACGTGTTAGAGCGCCACCTACAGTTCACATCTGTGTATTGTGATGGAACGTGTTAGAGCGCCACCTACAGTTCACATCTGTGTATTGTGATGGAACGTGTTAGAGCGCCACCTACAGTTCACATCTGTGTATTGTGATGGAACGTGTTAGAGCACCACCTACAGTTCACATCTGTGTATTGTGATGGAACGTGTTAGAGCACCACCTACAGTTCACATCTGTGTATTGTGATGGAACGTGTTAGAGCGCCACCTACAGTTCACATCTGTGTATTGTGATGGAACGTGTTAGAGCACCACCTACAGTTCACATCTGTGTATTGTGATGGAATGTGTTAGAGCGCCACCTACAGTTCACATCTGTATAATGTATCTTCCTTGCTCAAACATCACTGAATCTTGAGCTCTGTAGTATTCTACATTTTACAACGATCTTTTGGGAAGCACCGATACTGGTAGTGCTCGTAAAAATACTCCAAAATCATCTGACGTATGAATGTCATTAAGTAAACATTCAGCGCACACATTCTAATCCCATTGTGTCCTAGTGAGATTATTTTACAGCTGTGATTTAATGATATCAATATATAGTTTGCATGAGCGGTGCACTTGTGAATGTGTGGAGAGAGTGTGCTGACAGAAACACTTCAATTTAAATGAAATATTAGTAATATTCACTAATAATAAATCACTAGTATTTGCATTATATTTCAGTAATATCTTACATCTGTTATGCAGCACTTCATTGGATACAAATAATACAAAACCACGTTGAACATTAATTGTTCTACTTTCATTTCATTCAAGTTTTAATGAATTTATTTATTTTAATGATAAAATTTAAAATAAAATGTTTATAAAGAGTTAAAAATAACTTGGACTCTTGGACCAAAAATGGTATCGGGACATCCCTAATCTTCATAATCTAATCTCCTTTAGTGATATCAACTCTTAATCACTGTTCGGTCATTTTTGACCCGAATGTACAAGGCATTTCCTAAATGTACCACCTGAACACACACAATTGTTTTAGAGTAGATTTGGTGACATCATAAAATAAACTACAACAGAGCAATTTTGTTGAATATTGTCTAATGAAAATCAATCAGCTACAATGCAGAACACACACGTGCGCACACACACACTCAGTCCGACCCCCCTGTTAGGAAGTTTGGGAACTGAACAGCAGGGGCATGTAAGCAGATTGTGGCAAAATCTCACCCTTCAACCCAAGAGCTTTAAAAAATACTAAAATTGTACAAATGATTGAGTTTTATAATCCAAAGTGAAACTTGTGATAACTATAAATTACGTTTGTTGTTACATAATCTTATAGAGATTCAGCCTGTAAATGCAGCACTGGAGCCACCTACTGGCCATTGTTGTCATTTCATGTCATTATTATTGTTATTCAAGCAGATGTCACCAGAGACCACAATGCATGACATATTTGGATGTTTTGACAATCTTCAGTGTACTGAACTGAAGGTTTATCTAAAATGTGCTTATTTTATATCAACATGAATAACTAGGTAATTTAGAAGGAAATAAGGTCAAAAATACCATAAAATCTCAAAGACTTTAGCTTTTTACTTCAGTAAAGATGGTGTTCTGAAACTGGGGGTAAAATAGGTGGGGCGGGTTTTCTGTTAACTGGTGATTTTGTAATTGTTTGTGTCAGTGGCTCCGGATCTGGTTCTGGACGCTCAGCTGGTTCAGGAAACGGCGTATCTGGAGGATCGATCGCTGCACCTGCTCACCTGCGCACACGAGGAGAACTGTCTGTCGTCGTCTGCCGTGCGCATGCACTGGCCGTACGGACACCGGCGTCTGCTGCGATTCTCTTCACGGATCATGAACCTCGGACGCGCCGACTTCAGACCGCGAGCGACGCGAGAGACCTGGACCTGGCATCAGTGCCACAGGTGTGTGTTATATATAAATATATACTTAATACTGACAAATAATGTCCAAATTGACACTTCTCAGGAATCTTTTATGGTTTCATATATTTTTGAGAAAATATTTGCAAATGATTAATAATAATAATAATGACTAATGCTCCTTAAATACAAGTGGATGTACACACTGTAATTATTAACTGAGAATTGTTTCCCAGATAAAATGTTAAATTATATACATGTTCATCAAAGTAAAGGTGTAGTCAGATTATTGTTTGAATTATTTTGGAGTAATGTCATGGAGGAAATGTGTTGCAGTACATGTTGTACTGAGCATGTGTCGAGTAATAGTATACTTCTCGTGTCTCACAGACATTACCACAGTATTGAAGTCTTTACACATTATGACCTTTTGACCCTGAATGGCACAAAGGTCGCTGAGGGTCACAAAGCCAGTTTCTGTTTGGAGGACACGTACTGCCCTGAAGGTAAATCTACACAAATAAACTCGATCAAATCACAGAGCTTACTTTAAAAATAATACACCTCAAAATGAAATAGTGTTGAAAACAGTGTTACTATGAATGCAAACTTTAATACAGTGAAAAAGACGCTCTATTAGCATAACATAAATATATATAAATAAATATAAATGTCCAACATTCTTTTGAATGTCTGTGTACTAAAATAAAGTATTTGATGCCATGAGTGTTAACAATGTTACCTGGTCGCAGAAAGTAGTCCGTTAGTTTACCTGATGAACTTTGACCTTTTGCTGCATCGCAGAGCTCATGTGTGCTTCTAAATCACTTGCACCTTCGTTAGCAACTGACACATAAGTGCAGCTTTACATGTCAATCATTCTGCTTCTCTCTGATCTCCACCTGGATGAGAGAAATGGGCATTATTTGTGCAAAACTTCTGTAAATGTGCTCTTTCGTTTGGGCATTGTTTCACTCAGCTGTCATTTGCTGCTACTGTCAATCCACTGTTTGATGCCGAACACGACAGCGGAGAGATTGACAGACAGGAATCTGGCCAATAGTTGCTACAAGCCTCTTACAGTCGACCAATTGGTGAGCGAGAAGGCGGGACTTCCAATGAGCCGTTAAAGCGATGCAAATATGCGCACGCGCACACAATGAAGTATCAGACCAGCTGCACGTCATAATGCAACTAAAGCCCAATCCCTCGCATTTCCGCATATTTACAAATCCCGACCGGACGCTTTTTTAAGGTCCAAAAAGTGAACGTGTGGTCATCCTATTTCAGGTGTAATTTTGTGTTGTGGAGAAGAGTTTGTTCCCATGATCACAGTTTTTCATGGTATTTTTCAGTAAATAAATGTAATTGAGAAGTAGCACACATTACTTATTGAAAGTATTTAACTTGCCGTTACTTCCAATTGATCATCTAATACTGAAGCCTTGATCCGCACTGTCGGAAAAAAATACATTAAATATACTGTATATTGTCCTCAAAAAAAACAAATAAACAGAAACAATCTCAGTCAAATATTATTTCTCAATTTGATTTTCTATTAATTTTTTTCTGAAACTTTTTTTTAAAAATGTTTTTATTTTAAAAAAAACATCAGATTATAATTTTTTTTAAATCAGTGAAAAAACTACTTTTTTGCAGATTTATTATTTATTTTGTAGGACAGACTAAGACACCTAAAACTAATTTTGAACCTAACTAATTATTTATTTTTTTCTCTTTGTGTTTCAAGGCTTCCGTCATCTAACTACAGCACCCCCACACTTCATACACTTCAGTTAAAAACACAGTTTTAGTTTCCTAATATTCATGTTTTTACAAATATTCAGTGCAACAGAGCGTTATTTATCTCCATTCCAGTGTGCACGTAAAGACCAAAAACATTTATTAGTGTGTATGTATGTTACGTAGCGTTTACATCATTACTGTCTGAGATCTGCACATGAATCCTTCAAGTACTTCTAAATCTAAACACTTCAGAATGCATTTATTGGTTTAGCAAACACTTTTATCCGACACAGCTTATTAATAATGAGTGCTGCATCAGCTGGGAAGCGTTTATGACCGTGTGTTTGAGTTGTTGGCGAGTCGTTGTAAATGATCTCGTCCGAACAGTTTTTAATGGTTTATGATGTCATCGCGTGTACTGTTAATGAACTATATGATGTGCTCCTTAAAAAAAATGCTTTTGCTTTGTCTCCATGGCAACAGGCCTGACCAAACGCTACGCCTGTTACAACATGGGTGATCAGGGCATCTCTGTGGGCTGCTGGGATACGTATCGCCACGACATCGACTGCCAGTGGATCGACATCACTGACGTCAGACCGGGCGACTATATCTTCCAGGTGAGAGAACATTTAAAAACAGTTCAAAGGAATTAAAATGTCAATGGTTACTGTATGTTCATGCAGCTCTTTTCCATGCAATGAGAGTTCATAGTGACGACGACTGTCGAATATGATGCAACACGACTTTAATTGTACTTTTGCACTTGTAGTTATTTGAAGAATCTTTTACACACTCCATGAGTAGCATGTGTGTGTGTGTGTGTGTGTGTGTGGTGGAAAGTGAAACCCTTCAGTTCACCAGAATGAGAAAATAATGATATTTAAAAGGAGTTCACGAGCTGTTTATTATTAGACCTGCTTTAAGACTTCAGCTGGAATATTTGATTGTTTCAGTAATGGACAGATGCTGAAGTGAGATATGAACTTTCATTACAATCACAGCACAGACCCACATAAACACTCATTACTGACCATTCAGATTGGGACGTTATCATTCTGGACACATATAGTCCACACATTTTATCTGCAAAATAAAACAGGGAATAGGTCATATGGAAAGAGGAAATGCCAAAATCCACCTTAGTTACTGTGACCGTGAATATCAGCCCATATAATGACTGTTATTGTAAGTCATCAAAAATATCAAAATGAAATATGTGAATACAACCTGTATGGTACACATGGTGTTCTAAAGTCACCTTTTGATGATCTCTGACACTCACACATGACTGTCGTGTCTCTCTCAATGTGGAACGCCCAATTCCCACTACTTAGTAGGTCCTCGTGGTGGCGTGGTGACTCGCCTCAATCCGGGTGGCGGAGGACGAATCTCAGTTGCCTCCGCGTCTGAGACCCTCAATCCGTGCATCTTATCACGTGACTTGTTGAGCGCGTTACCATGGAGACCTAGCACGTGTGGAGGCTTCACGCTATTCTCCTCGGCATCCACGCACAACTCGCCACACGCCCCACCGAGAGCAAGAACCACATTATAGTGACCACGAGGAGGTTACCCCATGTGACTCTACCCTCCCTAGCAACCGGGACAATTTGGTTACCCCATGTGGCTCTACCCTCCCTAGCAACCGGGACAATTTGGTTGCTAAGGAGACCTGACTGGAGTCACTCAGCACGCCCTGGATTCAAACTCACGACTCCAGGTGTGATAGTCAGCGTCAATACTCGCTGAGATACCCAGACCCGACACAACTTAAAATATTTAAATGCGGCAGAAGCTCAAATCAGTCCTGAAATTTCTTCACGCCACGCAGCCTCCGTCCGACTCTCCATTGGAACTGAATGACTTCCGGTCTATCGTCGTTTGACGGATGCAGTGAAAAGCGGCCTAAAGGGTCGGTCACACTACTCTTCGCACTCCACGCAGGCACATCGAATACAGTAGAGCGGATAATCGGCATGTTGTTGCCGGAAAGTGAAGAGACAATACATTTAACAACTCTTGCTGCTTTCGGATGCGTTTGAATGACGTGTAGTGTGACCGACCCTTAACGATGAAATATTGTCCCAACATAAAATAGCTCTAATAACTATTGGGGAAACTTCCCATATGGCAACTCTGTACCTCAATGCAAAATGGTCCAAAAATGAGTCTTCATTCAAAAGGATCACTATGGCTGCAGCTTACTTGAAAGGGTTCTTATATTTATCCGAGTCCAGAATTCAGCTCTGTTCATTCTCTCAAGCCACTCGGATCGCTTTTGTAGGTTTTTGTGAAATGATAAATCCCTTGTTGTTTTTCTGGTTTCTATGTGATTCAGAGACTGCTCGTCTGGTGGGGAATACGAGCATTACGGTCTACTTTACGATCACATTACGTCGTGTTTAGATGTCAAGTGGGAGACACTGGTAGAGCACTTGAACTCGCCACGAAACCCCTTTGAACAGCATTTTACTTGATGCCAGTTGCCACGTGTGTCTTTTATACAATTACAGGGTGTTTTCTCTGAAACGTAGCCAAGATTGTGGCCTTTCAGTTTTAGGAAGGTGTGTTTTAAGACATTTACTCGTGGTCACCAAAAGATCATCCTCCATGATTGCTCAGTCATTTAAGAATCCGCTGAGTAATCTTTCCTTTCCACCCGCGATTAAAATAGAGTAAAGAGCCGAGAGTCTCGAGCACAGGAGAGTTATTTCAGTCTTACAACAGTAGTCTTTTGTTCATGATAATAAAATGAAACCTTTATGAATTTAAACTTAGTGGAACAAATTAGGCACAGTGCCTTTCGTTGCCTTTCCAATGAAGCCACTTTTATGAGGATATATGTGGGATACTCGCATGGAAAAGACTGAGTTATTAAAGATGGAATATATGACTGTGTCCCTTTGAAGCTAACACTGCTGTATTTAACTGTAAAAACAATGTTGGCCACGAGTGCCTCGTAATGACAGCCTGTCAGTAGATTTAGCTGTTCCCGCCCCTTCCTGTGGACACTTCCAGTTAAATCTAGCTGGTTTTAAAGATCCATGTGAGGAATATATATATATATATATGGTTTGTGATGTCCTCTAGGTCGAGGTTAACCCGTCTCTGGACATGGCAGAGTCAGACTTCCAGAACAATGTGATGCGCTGTAGATGCAGGTATGACGGAGGACGAGTTTATCTGTACGGCTGCCACGCAGGTGAGTTTACAACAGAATTCTGATCACACTTCCAACATTAGTGAGTTGATGGAGTTCCTCAAAAGAGCATTCATCATTCAGAGCAGCACTTCAGATTCATGACACAAATAAGTGATATAAACTTTCCCAACATAATAGCATTTCTATTAAATACAAAAATCACCACAACAGACACATTTGAACACACAGATTCTGCTGATACCATTGATCCAGTTACATTGGATGTAAATGTCAAGAGTTTGCGCACCCATTATTGAAAATTGGCAGAATTTGGCACATGTCCTAAGAGTGTCCTGTTGCACGTGTGTACTAAGTTTTGTTCAGTTTGAATATTGCACTCCAAAGATACAGGATCATTCGTTATTATGGGCCACACAGGACAAAATCTTCCGAACGACTTGATTCAAAATACTTTGAACTCTTTGTCTGAACTCTGTCTGGGGGACATTTTTCTTGCAGGATGATAATTTTAGAAAAAATAAAAGGATTTTTAATCTAGCCCTTATTGTTACAGCGTTATCAGCAAAAACATAAGTTTAATATAGCATCACCCTGTCCACAATTTAAACAAGCTTGCAGACATCATGTATATACCATGTTTCGTGACCATTGGACATTGGGAAATATATTTGTTGGCTGTTATATTTCAAGGATATGTTAGCACTTGACCCAACCAAAAATGCCTAATGTCAACTTCCTTAAATGATTGCAGATTAAGAACAGATGTTTATTTATAGCACCCCATTTATTCATGAATTATAATTAGTTTTGTTAATTTGGACTGTGAATTTGCACCATGATAAAAAATTCTATTATATATCTATAGAAATGATTGATTATATCAAAAACTGTTTGAAGAATCAAAATTCTTTGGACAACATTTCAGCAGGAGGGTGCCTAGATGATGTATGTCCAATGTTGTCCAAATCTGAAAAACGGCCAATAGGAAATACCAACATGTGGAACAAATCAGATCTATAAATTTATTTTGAGTTATTAGCAAAAACATACATTTTCTTATTAATGGTGTCATTTATGTATTATTATTATTATAATTTTTGTCTGTCCTCTCGTCTCCTAGGTGATGCATACAGTGCAGAGGTAGAGGACCTGTTTGAACACCAGCATCAGATTTCAAACAACTTCCTCTGATAGAACATAGAGGTGGGACAGGAAATACAGGACTGACAGTTTTCTCCGCTCGCAATACTTCAGGTCAACTTCCTCTGCTGTGTGTTCATGCTAGAAAGACACCAGCGGAGGGGGCGTGTTTTAAGTGTTGTGATGGATGTGGGTGGACTCTGTCTCATGATTGATGGGTAGTGGGCGGGGTTAGTGTCGTGATTGACAGGTAGGGGGCGATCAGTCTCCTCTTCATTTAGGCCAGTGTTCATGAAACGCTGTTTGAGAATTACAAAACACAGAAGTACAGTTTAACTTTGTCAGCATTGCTCAGTTATACCAAAAGAGTTTTGTGAATTTGGAAATGGTGTATAATTGTGTATATATGTTTTGAGTTTCTCTCTGAGTTCAGTGAAAACTTTCATCTTCATTTAAGATTCATTAGAGCAAAAAATAAATAAATGTGACGCTTTATTTCCACACACCCAAAGAACGTAATACTAGACGCTTTTTCAGGACGTTTGATTTGAAGTACATGTAAAGTAATTGAACTGAAAAGTGCCATTGGTGCTTGTGCTTATTTCTCATTCTAATTTGGCTTTTTTTTTTGTACTTTTATTTTGCATTAGTTTGTCTCATTTACATTGCATATAATTATCTTTCTAAACTAAAGCTCCAAAGTAATATTCCGTTAGTCTCTAAACACAATGTTGCAGGAAACGTTTGTTAATCAGAATGAAAACATTTGATTTCTGGTCATTTATTTGGATGTTTTCATCTCCCTTCAGCTTTAGAGCCGCTGGTGCTGGTGATTTTAGTGGCTTTAAATGTTTAGACATCAATAATAACGTCAACTGAATATTATGAGAGCTGCAGTGATTCTGTTGTTCCATTTAAACCATGAAATAAACATGTTTCATCACTGTTGTATTGACATGTACAGGGTTATATTTGTGATTAATACATGTTCTGGGAACAGTCGGTCAGATTGTGCTTGAATAATAAATGTTTCCTCAGTCTCTCCCAGGAAATGTGGGAATGTAATATATGTACTCCGAGTTTAACACATGCAGTAACACAACAGCAATGCTTCAAAAACCTTAACCGTACCTTCCAGAACACAAGACGTCATTTCTACATATATGAAAATGTAAATTTTATGAATATGTACCAATGTATTTTTGAAGTATTTTAAAATATGATACATATTAGTCGCAAACCTTTACACATCTGTAAAAAAATGTGTGTGTGTGTTAGTGAGTATGAGTGTTAGTGAGTATGAGTGTTAGTGAGTGTGTTAGTGTGTGAGTGTTAGTGTGTGTGAGAGTGTTAGTGAGTGTGTGTGTGAGAGAGTTAGTGAGAGTGTGTGTTAGTGAGTGTGAGAGTATTAGTGAGTGTGTGTGAGAGTGTTAGTGAGTGTGTGTGAGAGATTTAGTGAGTGTGAGAGAATGTTAGTGAGTGTGTGTGTGTGTGTGAGAGTGTTAGTGAGAATGAGTGTGTGTGTGTGAGAGAGTGTTAGTGAGTGTGTGAGAGAGAGCGTTAGTGTTAGTGAGTGTGTGTGTGAGAGAGTGTTAGTGAGTGTGTGTGAGAGAGTGTTAGTGAGTGTGTGTGAGAGAGTGTTAGTTAGTGAGTGTGAGAGAGAGAGTTAGTGTGTGTGTGAGAGAGAGTGTTAGTGAGTGTGAGAGAGAGTGTTAGTGTGTGTGTGTGAGTGTGTTAGTGAGTGTGTGTGAGAGAGAGTGTTAGTTAGTGAGTGTGAGTGTTAGTGAGTATGAGTGTTAGTGTGTGTGTGAGAGAGTTAGTGAGTGTGTGTGAGAGAGAGTGTTAGTGAGTGTGAGAGTGTTAGTGTGTGTGAGAGAGAGAGTGTTAGTGAGTGTGTGTGTGTGAGAGAGAGAGTTAGTGTGTGTGTGTGTGTGAGAGAGAGTGTTAGTGAGTGTGAGAGTGTTAGTGTGTGTGTGTGTGTGTGTGAGAGAGAGAGTGTTAGTGAGTGTGTGTGTGAGAGAGAGAGTTAGTGTGTGTGTGTTAGTGAGTGAGAGAGTGTTAGTGAGTGTGTGTGTGTGAGAGTGTTAGTGAGTGTGTGTGTGTTAGTGAGTGTGAGAGAGAGAGTTAGTGTGTGTGTGTGTGTGTGTGTGTGTTAGTGAGTGTGAGTGAGAGAGTTAGTGTGTGTGTGTTAGTGAGTGAGTTAGTGTGTGTGTTAGTGAGTGTGTGTGTGTGTTAGTGAGTGTGAGAGAGAGAGTTAGTGTGTGTGTGTGTGTGTGTGTTAGTGAGTGTGAGTGAGAGAGTTAGTGAGTGTGTGTGAGAGAGAGTTAGTGTGTGTGTGTTAGTGAGTGAGTTAGTGTGTGTGTTAGTGAGTGTGAGAGAGAGAGAGTTAGTGAGTGTGTGAGAGAGTTAGTGTGTGTGTGTGTGTTAGTGAGTGAGTGAGTGAGAGAGTGAGAGAGTGAATGATCTGCATGAGCTCTTAAATTTTGTAATTTTTTTATCCAACTCCCGTCTCAAAACAGCAAAAAAAAGAAGAAAATTTGAGAGAATACCACATATAGAACTGAACTTTGATGGAAAGAACTCAGAAAATACAATATTTTTGTTTTTAAAACCACATATTCAGCGCAGAGGATCAGACTCTAGCAACACAGCAGCTCAGGCCTGCAGGAAAATTGGAGGGAAATTTAAAACAAAGACTAGATTCATTGATTCACAGAGGGAGAAGCAGTGAGTACAATTAAAACTGCACTAAAACAAAAACTGTACTGAACAATTTTTTTCTTTAAACAAAAGGGCATAAAATTGTTCATTTTGGGTTTTAAGCTAAAAAAACTAACAGCTATGGCTATTCCAGACTCTGACATTGGCTCATTTGAATTGATACATTGAGGAGAGAAAATGAACCAATCAGAGGAGCAGCTGCAGTCACCCCACTGCCATATGCAGATGACCTCCCCACTCTACACAGACTGTGTGCACATACAGTATCCTGCTGATGTCAAAACTGAGTCTGCAAGAAAAGTCTATAAGCAGAAACTTCTTCAAGACAATCCAGAAACTCTGTTTGCAGATTCATATTAACCTATATATATTATATATAAGTCAGACTTTCTGCCCCTGCAGAAACTGCTGAAAATGAGAGGCACCCCTCGCCCTCCCTGCTCAATTATATACCTCTGCTCCAGGAGCACTTCACAAGGCTGGAGATGGACCTGGTGCAGCTCAGAGAAACTGTGCTCAAACAGAAGCAGCCTGTGCACTCAGACACATGTGCATGCCACACTAAACTCCGGCAGAACACAGAGCACATCACACAGAGACTGTCAGCCCAGGACAGAGAACAGTCCTCACTAGAGCTGAGTCAGCAGCTCAGAGAGTTTCAGGAGGAGAGACAGCATCAGCGAAGTGAGATCCAGGCACTGAGAGAGCAGGTGAGAGAGCTGCTGCAGGCCAAAGAGGAATCACAACAGATCCACAGAGCTGATACTCTGCCCCCCTCAGTACTGCCTTCCACCCCAGAGACACCTGACACAGACAGTCAACATCCACCACCCCCCAGCCCAGAGAGGCCTGACATAGACAGCACACTGTCACAGTGCCCCCTGTCAAGTGCCCCAGCACAGAAGGACCTGAAATAGCCCTACTTATTGACTCAAATGGGAAATTCATTGATATGAAGAAACTGAGCTGTTAAACTCTGGTGTCCCAACACGGACAAAGCACTGGAGCTATTGGCAGAATCCAAGCTGGGCCACCCCAGCCACATCATAATCCATACGGGCACAAACGACCTGCGGAGTCAACAGGACAGAGTGTCCGACTCTCTCAGAGCCGTTGTGGAGAATGCAAGACACATTTTCACCAAATCAAAAATAATCTTCTCCACTCTGCTGCAGAGAAAAGATTTCCATCCCCAAACAATTACTAAAATAAATGCTAGCATCTCCAGACACTGTGCATTTCTGCCTAATGTTCACTTGGCCCATCACCCAAATCTCTTAGTATTTCCATGTGGAACATTCAAGGTCTGAACTCTTCAGTCTTTGGCCTAAAGAGCAGAAACTCTGACTTTATGAGAGGAACTGAAGATGTCATCATCTTACAGGAAACCTGGTGTAGAGGAGATGAGTCCACTGGTCGCCCCTCAGGATATAGAGAGACAATACTACCATCAGTCAAACTCACATCAGTCACACAGGGGAGAGACTCAGGAGGGACGATAATCTGGATTAAACCTCAACTGTCCATAGAATTAGTCAAAAGAGAACAATGTCACCTGTGGCTGAAAATATCATCATCATAAAGGCATCATATCCACATCTCAGCCTGTCTTCCTGTGTGCATATATATACACCCCCTCGAGTCGCCCTATTTCCAAGAAGAAACATTTCAAAACTTAGAGCGAGAAATGGGAAATGTGCTGTTTCTGGGCGATTTAAATTCTAGAACCGGTGTAGAATTAGTGTTCATAGACTCACATGGTGCCCGATTCATTACTGGCAATAACATACAATTTCCTTCTTACCCCTAAAGACACAACTGTGATCGAACAGTAAACTCTCACGGAAGGCAGCTGCTGCAGCTCTGTACATCGTTAATGGACGACTACGAGGGGACTCATTCGGTCGGTACACCTACAGCTCAGCTCTTGGTAGCAGCACAGTCGATTACGCAATCACAGATTTGGACCTTTCTTCTTTGAGAGCATTCACAGTCAAACCATTAACAGCTTTCTCAGACCACAGCCAAATTACCCTGTATGTCAAACAGTCTGAATCAACCACCAACACAATCAGCACACCGTATCAAATGAGCCCAATAATATCATTCAAATGGACAGAAAACAGCATCACTGATTACAGCCATTGAATGTACAGAAACACAATCTCTCGTACATTCATTCCAAACACACCAATACTCTAAAAATCAATTCAGCATCAGGCAGGCAGTGAAAGATCTCAATTATGTTTTCTACAAAACAGCACAAAAAAGTGATTTGTCACTCGTCAAAACTACGAAAAAGAAATTGGACACTGACAAATGGTTTGATTCAGACTGTAAGACCCTGAGAAAAACACTCCGAAATGTAGCCAACCAAAAACACAGACAACCAGATAATCAGGACCTTCGTCTTCAATACTGTGAGGCATTAAGACAATATAAAGCCACACTCAAGACATTTTTGCAGAGCCAGCTTGAAGAAATTGAAAAAAAAATCAATAAAAACAAACAAATTCTGGGATAAATGGAAATTATTCTACAAATCAAATCAAGAAGATCTGGCAATCCAAGATGGAGGACTGTGGAAAAAACATTTCCGAGGACTGTGGAAAAAACATTTCCAAGAACTTTACAGCCCAACTGAAAATCTAAATGCAAATCAAAATGAAGTCATTAAAAAATTAGACAATTTGGAAAGATCAATTAAAGCAAATCAAAACCCATTAGACTTCCCAATCACAATGATAGAACTGGAGGACAAAATCAGTGTCCTAGAGTCCAAAAAGTCCTGCGGTGTGGACGGCATCCTCAATGAGATGCTGAAACACATGGATCACAACTTTAAACTGCCGACTGTAAAACTGTTCAATGATGTTCTGTGTGCCGGTTATTTCCCTGAGATCTGGAATCAGGGACTCATCAGCCCCATCTATAAGAGTGGAGATAAATTCGACCCTAATAACTACCGAGGCATCTGTGTGAACAGTAATCTGGGGAAGGTCTTCTGCAGTATTTTAAACAGCAGACTTTTAGACTTCCTTATGAAGCACAATGCCTTGAGTAAATGTCAAATCGGATTCATGCCAAAATGTCGCACATCTGACCACATTTTCACCCTACAGACACTCATTGATAAATACGTACATCAAAATAAAAGACAAATTTTTGCCTGTTTTGTAGATTTTAAGAAAGCATTTGATTCAATCTGGCATGAAGGATTATACTTTAAACTTATTGACAGCGGTGTAGGGGGAAAATCTTATGATGTCATCAAATCAATGTACACAGCCAGTCAATGTGCTGTTAAAATTGGCAACAAAAGAACCAAATTTTTCCTTCAACGGCGAGGAGTGAGACAGGGCTGCAGTTTAAGCCCCACCCTCTTCAACATGTATATCAATCAGTTGGCACAAACTATTGAACAATCTCCCATTCGAGGTCTCACTTTACATGACACAGAAATAAAGTGTCTCCTCTACGCAGATGACCTGGTGCTCCTGTCGCCCACTAAAGAGGGGCTACAGCAGAGCCTGGCATTACTGGAGAGTTACTGTCAGACCTGGGCCCTGACAGTCAACCACTAAAAAAACCAAAGTCATGATCTTCCAGAAATGTTCCAGATCTCAGGGACTAAAACACAAATTCACACTCTCACACAAAACCATTGAAACCACAAAAACACACACTCACCTCGACTGACACTCACTCCAGTGGGAAACTTCACTTTGGCTGTGAATGAACTCAAAGAGAAAGCTCAAAGGGCTTTAATGCCATTAAAAGATCAATTCAAATTTGGCTCAAACTTTTCAAATCAGTCATCAAACCAATAGCATTATATGGCAGTGAAGTGTGGGGTCCACCTGTAAAATTTGACTATTTAAATTGGGAAAAACATCCCATTGAAACTCTACATTGAGAATTTTGTAAAAGAATCATTTATGTCCAAAGAAAAGCCCCAAATAATGGATGCAGGGCAGAATTAGGCCAATACCCTCTCCTTTTGAACATTCAGAAAAGAGCCATCAAATTCTGGAAGCACCTAAAGACAAGTGACCCCAACACATCCCATCATAAACCCTAAAACAACAAGAGCTGAGCGGGGCGAGGAGTCCCCTATGCCAGTTATCAAAATATTTCCCCAATTTAATAATTGCAGCTCGACTGAAAAACTCCCTTTTATTCGAGAGCGAGAGACAGAGAGAGAGAGAGAGAGAGAGAGAGCTTTTATATAAATGATTAATAAATGCTGCAAAAATAGTTTATTTTTAGTTCATGACACTGAATGTTAATACAACCTTAATGTAAAGTGTGTCAATAACTTCAAACACAAGGCAGTGACAAACCCAGAGACACTTCAGTTAATATATAGCGATTCATTGGAATCCAATTGAAAAATACATGAAGGAAATATAAAGAAAATGAAACTATTATAAACATTGGTCAGCTCGTCAGCAGAGGAGGAATTGTGACGTTGAAGGCAGAAGACTCGATGAAGGTATAAAACTGAAGTGTGTGTTTCCATCATGGACACGATCACAGAAGTGTTCCTTAAACACCACAGCGGCCGACACCAAACCGTTATTCTTCCCACAGACACAAAAGAAAGGTATAGAAAATGTTTCATATACATTAATATCTCATGCCCCATTTGTGAGTTCAAAATCCATCTGTCGGCTCTGGTGTGTGGATGCAATGATTCAAGAGACACAAGAAATCATTGCTTCAGTTCGGCTAGTTATATCAGTGTTCAATGTCACATGACTCGAGTCGCACATCTGGTGAGAGGAGCGTTACATCACACAAGCGTGTCATTCTGGAGTCGAGGATGTTCTGAAGTACTGATCGACTAACACCTGAACACAAACACCAGACGAGGAGACGAACAGGAAGAGAGCAGTGTGGAATGCAGGAAGGAGAGAGATGAACCCTCAGTGATTGACAGCAGGACAGATGGTCAAAATAACACCTGCATTTACAAACACGCTGCAGAGAGCTCACGACGCTCCAAGAGGTGACAGTCCTAAAAGCAGAGTATTATGGGCTAGTTTCTCTTCTTGACGTTGTTGTTTGAGGACAGTCTCTGTCGCTGGGCGGGCATCGGGGCATCCAGTGCCACTTTACTCTGGGCAACGTCAAACAGTTTGGAAAAGACCTACAACAAGAGCTCAGAGTCAGACTCCAACACACACAGCAGAAATTAAACATGATTACAGAGGTCAGAGGTCACATCTCACCTTCCTGGGTGTCCTCTGCTTGAGCACAAAGTGAGAAGAAAGTGAGACGTTACAATAAAGGAGACACAGAACACTCACGGAGAGACAAAAGCAGGTGTTAGACTGGCATAAACATGATGTTTTCATGATCATCTTCTGAAATAAAAGGCTGATGTTCAGTGATGTGACGGACACTTGAGAGTATGTTTGAGTCGTGAATGTTACGCACAGACAGACAGACAGATCTCAGCGAGTATTGACACTGACTATCACACCTGGAGTCACGCGCTGTGTGTGAAATCATCCACTCGTTCACCATTTCCTGTATAGTGAATGAGTGCGCACTATATTTCAGCAGAGACTGAACCAAATGAGAGTGATTTCAGACGCTGTGTGGTGAGTTGTGCGTGGATGCCGAGGAGAATAGCGTGAAGCCTCCACACGCGCTACGTCTCTGTGGTAACGCTCAACAAGTCACGTGATAAAATGCGCGGATTGATGGTCTCAGACGTGGAGGCAACTAAGATTCATCCTCCACCACCCGGATTGAGGCGAGTCACTACACCACCACGAGGACTCGGAGCGCATTGGGAATTGGGCGTTACACATTGGGGAGAAAAAAATAAATAAATTGCTATTTTAAATTTAATTGAAAATGTTTTCAGGTTTATATTTGGGAT
The DNA here is from genome assembly GCA_032164185.1 of Moxostoma hubbsi. Lineage (NCBI taxonomy): Eukaryota > Metazoa > Chordata > Actinopteri > Cypriniformes > Catostomidae > Moxostoma > Moxostoma hubbsi. The sequence continues at coordinate 1,554,899 of JAVLUX010000051.1, forward strand.
GCATCAGAATTTCGGCTACCAGAAACATTCAGGCGAAAATTGCATTAAGATGATATTATTGGTTTTCATCTGAAAGAGAAAAAAATCTTGGCCAAAATTTGAACAGAATCACTTTAAATAAAATCAGTTTTTATATCTATAGAGCAATATTTTGTTGTTCAAGCCTTAATGTTATGCTATTAATGTGTGTTTTCTAACATTAAATCACTTAAAATCAATACAATAAAATACATTTGTATATAAAAAGTCTAATAATTTTTTTTTTTTATGGAATTCTATATTAAAACATTTTTAAATTGAATTATATGGTGTGCTGATTAATTAATCGATTAATCACAATGAAATGGCACATAAATATGATCTGGAAAGCGCTTTATAATATATATATGCGAATATATAATATTCAAATAATTAAAGAATTATAAACAATATATATTATTAAAAAAAAATTTATTTAGATAATTAAAACATTACATTGTGGCTAATAAAGCATTAAAACAAAAAGTGGCTTTAGAATCCAATATATTGTTTATTTCCATATTTAACAAGTTAAAACTGAATTTATCAGTCAGTCCGAGATGAGTTATAAGTGCTTGTTTAAGGATGTGTTAATGTACACCTGCGTCCGACGGACACTTTGAGCGTCTCACTTTAGTCGAGTCATAAACATACAGTATTTAGTTCACTGTGTCAAGTTAAACGTAGTTTAATACTGAGATAAACCCGTCTTGAGATCCCCGTGTTCTGATTTACACTCCATCAGGCTGTGCTTGAACACAAGAACATGTTCTCCTCTTGTGCTGTCTGCTGTCGGTGAGTGGGGTTTGTTCTCTGGATAAGATGTGTGTTTATACAGCTGGAGTCTCACTTACTGCCCCCTGGAGAAAACAGCTGGAACTACAAGCTGGAATTTCTCAGATGGAAGGAATATTCCTTATTACGGTCCGGAGACATGATAAATTACGTTAATTTTCGTAACATGTTTTTTTTTTTTTTCATCGCACTGAATTAATCCTTATTACGGTTATCTTACTAAATAATAAAGTATTAATAATTTGAGCTGTAAAGTGTCTAAATGGCTCTTTTTGCAGTGGGACTTCATCTACAGGCAGATGAACTTCTGGTGTTAGTCATGTGATTGTCTTCCTGATCATATGCCCAGTATGATGCCTGATATTAGACATTTACACAGCTTTGATTTTAAATAAAAGTATTATTCAACGCAAGTGAAATTACAGTACATGCGCAGGTGAAATGAACATTAAAACAATGTAACTGTTTGAACTGGAGAAAACACGCTCAAATTATGTCTTGATAAAAGGCTCAAGATAACATCACATGATGTAAAGGAGCTGTAACACACACACACACACACACACCTGTTCCCACAGCGTTTCTGCCACCCGATCGATGAAGCTGCCCACCTCTCTGAACTCTCCGGAGTATTTGACGTACGCCCAGGTGCACAGCGACACCAGCGCCACACCCATGATCATATTACACAACGCCGCCACAGAGTTTATGCCCACAAATCCCGTCACCAGAGAGCCCACGTACATGATGAACATCACGGCAAAGAGCATGATGGGCGTGCGTGCGGCGAAGAAAATGTTCTTTCCTTCGTTGTGTTTGATGAAGTTTGCGTACACCTCGTCGATCTCGTGCTCGAGCTGCTCCTGATAGCGCCAGCAGAAATCCTCGCCGCCCATCTTCTTCACCACGCGGAACTGACGAACACAATTCTGCTTGAACTCGTAGTGCCTGCGCTCCAGAACACCCGGCGCGATGTACGGTTTATCACCTCCACACACCTGCAGACAGGAAGTCACACACAGTCACATGCAGGTCATGCTCACACGTGTGAGCGGTTCTGGTTTACCTGCTCCATGTTTCGGCTGTAAGTCTCTTTCGCTCCTGCAAGAGCTGCGAGATTATTTGCTTCAGCCGTCGCCTGAAGAACAAGACAAATAAAACTCCATTCAGACACCTGACCGAATGTGTGCTTCTCATGATCTTAAAGAACTTTCATGGATATTTTTCAGTGTTATTGCCCTTGATTTATCTGTCAAATGCGCACACACACACACACACACACACTTGTCTGGGATTGTCTTAAGTATCGTGAGAGCACACGTGTGCTGCGGTCTTATTTAATGAGCTTGTTTATTGGTTAGGGACACATTGTTATGCACAGTTAGTGTTACTACAGTAAATCCATGGTAAAGTTTTGTAAGCGTTGTGATTGGATCATTAAAAAGTCCTCTTCAGAATGTGGGTTTGTTTTAAACTAGTTGGCAGGAGAAGGCTCATTAATATTCATGAGGAAAGCGCCAATTGATTGGTAAGTGACATGTTGCGATCCCCTGCCAACCTGTGTTACTAAAATTAGCTCACGGGCCACTTGAAATGGACACGTGTGTTATGCGGTGACATCACTATGAGTATGTGTGTGCGCGCATGTATGTTGTGCGCGTGCGCAAGTGTTGTGCGTGTGTATGTTGCGTGTGTGTTCTGCGTGTGTATGTTGCGTGTGTGTTCTGCGTGTGTATGTTGCGTGTGTTCTGCGTGTGTATGTTGCGTGTGTGTTCTGCGCGTGTATGTTGCGTGTGTGTTCCGCGCGTGTGTGTTCTGCGTGTGATGCTTGTGTGTGTTGCATGTGTGTTCTGCGTGTGTGTGTTGCGTGTGTGTTCTGCGTGTGATGCGTTGCGTGTGATGCGTTGCGTGTGTTCTGCGTGTGATGCGTTGCGTGTTTTCTGTGTGTGATGCGTTGCGTATGTGTTCTGCGTGTGATGCGTTGCGTGTGTGTTCTGCGTGTGATGCGTTGCGTGTTCTGCGTGTGATGCGTTGCGTGTGTGTTCTGCGTGTGATGCGTGTTCTGCGTGTGATGCGCGTGTGTTCTGCGTGTGTGTGCGTGTTGCGTTTGTGTGTTGCGCGTGTTTGTTCTGCGTGCGATGCGCGTGTTCTGCGTGCGATGCGCGTGTGTTCTGTGTGCGATGCACGTGTGATGCGTTGCGTGTGTGTTCTGCGTGTGTGTGTTGCGTGTGTTCTGCGTGTGATGCGCGTGTGTTCTGCGTGATGCGCGTTGCGCACGCGCGTGTTCTGCGTGCGCGTGTTCTGCGTGCGATGTGTTGCGTGTGATGCGTTGCGTGTGATGCGTTGCGTGTGTGTTCTGCATGTGTGTGATGCGCGTGTTCTGCGTGTGATGCGCGTGTGTGTTCTGCGTGTGATGCGCGTGTGTTCTGCGTGTGATGCACGTGTGTGTTCTGCGTGTGATGCGCGTGTCTGTTCTGCGCGTGTGCGTTCTGCGTGTGTGTGTTGTGTGTTCTGCGTGTGATGCGCGTGTTCTGCGTGTGATGCGCGTGTGTTCTGCGTGTGATGCGCGTGTGTTCTGCGCGTGTGCGTTCTGCGTGCGATGCGCGTGTGCGTTCTCTGCGTGCGTTAAGCGTGTGTATGTTCTGCGTGTGTATGTTCTGCGTGTATGTTCTGCGTGCGTGTTGTGTGTGTGTATGTTCTGCGTGCGTGTTGTGTGTATGTTCTGCGTGCGATGCGCGTGTTGTGTGTATGTTCTGCGTGCGATGCGCGTGTTGTGTGTATGTTCTGCGTGTGTATGTTCTGCATGCGCGATGTGCGTGTATGTTCTGCGTGCGTGATGTGCGTGTATGTTCTGCGTGCGTGTTGTGTGTGTACGTTCTGTGTGTGATGCATGTGTTGTGTGTATGTTCTCTGTGCGATGCGCGTGTGTGTATGTTCTGCGTGTATGTTCTGCGTGCGCGATGTGCGTGTATGTTCTGCGTGCGCGATGTGCGTGTATGTTCTGTGTGCACGATGTGCGTGTATGTTCTACGCGTGTATGTTCTGCGTGCGTGATGTGTATGTTCTGCGTGCGCGATGTGCGTGTATGTTCTGCGTGTATGTTCTGCGTGCGTGATGTGTGTGTATGTTCTGCGTGCACGATGTGCGTGTATGTTCTGCGTGCACGATGTGTGTGTATGTTCTGCGTGCGTGATGTGCGTGTATGTTCTGCGTGCGCGATGTGCGTGTATGTTCTGCGTGTGTGTTCTGCGTGTGATGCGTGTGTATGTTCTGCGTGCGTGATGTGTGTGTATGTTCTGCGTGCGTGATGTGTATGTTCTGCGTGTGTATGTTCTGCGTGTGATGCGTGTGTATGTTCTGCGTGCACGATGTGTGTATGTTCTGCGTGCACGATGTGTGTGTGTATGTTCTGCGTGCGTGATGTGTGTGTATGTTCTGCGTGCGCGATGTGCGTGTATGTTCTGCGTGCGCGATGTGCGTGTATGTTCTGCGTGCGCGATGTGCGTGTATGTTCTGCGTGTATGTTCTACGTGTGTATGTTCTGCGTGCGTGATGTGTATGTTCTGCGTGTGTATGTTCTGCGTGTGATGCGTGTGTATGTTCTGCGTGCGTGTTGTGTATGTTCTGTGTGCACGATGCGCGTGTATGTTCTGCGTGTTGTGTATGTTCTGAGCGTGTATGTTCTGCGTGTTGTGTATGTTCTGCGCGCGCGATGCGCGCGTGTATGTTCTGCGCGCGCGATGCGCGCGTGTATGTTCTGCGCGCGCGATGCGCGCGTGTATGTTCTGCGTGTATGTTCTGCGCGTGTATGTTCTGCGCGCACAATGTGCGTGTATGTTCTGCGCGCACGATGTGCGTGTATGTTCTGCGCGCACGATGTGCGTGTATGTTCTGCGTGCGCGATGTGCGTGTATGTTCTGCGTGCGCGATGTGCGTGTATGTTCTGCGTGCGTGATGTGCGTGTATGTTCTGCGTGCGGTGTGTGTGTATGTTCTGCGTGTGTATGTTCTGCGTGCGCGATGCGCGTGTATGTTCTGCGTGTATGTTCTGCGCGTGTATGTTCTGCGCGCACGATGTGCGTGTATGTTCTGCGTGCGCGATGTGTGTGTATGTTCTGCGTGCGCGATGTGCGTGTATGTTCTGCGTGTATGTTCTGCGCGTGTATGTTCTGCGTGCGCGATGCGCGTGTATGTTCTGCGTGTATGTTCTGCGCGTGTATGTTCTGCGCGCACGATGTGCGTGTATGTTCTGCGTGCGCGATGTGCGTGTATGTTCTGCGTGCGTGATGTGCGTGTATGTTCTGCGTGCGGTGTGTGTGTATGTTCTGCGTGTGTATGTTCTGCGTGCGCGATGCGCGTGTATGTTCTGCGTGCGCGATGCGCGTGTATGTTCTGCGTGCGCGATGTGCGTGTATGTTCTGCGTGCGCGATGCGCGTGTATGTTCTGCGTGCGTGATGCGTGTGTATGTTCTGCGTGCGTGATGCGTGTGTATGTTCTGCATGTGTATGTTCTGCGTGCGTGATGTGTGTGTGTTCTGCGTGCGTGATATGTATGTTCTGCGTGCGTGATGCGTGTGTATGTTCTGCATGTATGTGATGCGTGTGTATGTTCTGCGTGTATGTGATGCGTGTGTATGTTCTGCGTGTGTATGTGATGCGTGTGTATGTTCTGCGTGTGTATGTTCTGCGTGTGTATATTCTGCGTGCGTGATGTGTATGTTCTGCGTGCGTGATGTGTATGTTCTGCGTGCGTGATGCGTGTGTATGTTCTGCGTGCGTGATGCGTGTATGTTCTGCGTGCGTGATGCGTGTGTATGTTCTGCGTGTGTATGTTCTGCGTGCGTGATGTGCGTATGTTCTGCGTGCGTGATGCGTTGTGCGTATGTTCTGCGTGCGTGATGCGTTGTGCGTATGTTCTGCGTGCGTGATGCGTTGTGCGTATGTTCTGCGTGCGTGATGCGTTGTGCGTATGTTCTGCGTGCGTGATGCGTTGTGGGTGTGTATGTTCTGCGTGTGATGCGTTGTGCGTGTGTTTGTTCTGTGTGTGATGCGTTGTGCGTGTGTTGCGCGTGTGATGCGTTGTGCGTGTGTTGCGCGTGATGCGTTGTGCGTGTGTTGCGTGTGTGATGCGTTGTGCGTGTGATGCGCGTGTGTGGTCTGCGTGTGATGCGCGTGTGTTCTGCGTGTGATGCGCGTGTGTGTTCTGCGTGTGTGTTCTGCATGTGATGTGTGTGTATGTTGTGTGTATGTTCTGCGTGTGATGCGTGTGTATGTTGTGTGTATGTTCTGTGTGTGATGTGTGCGTATGTTCTGCGTGTGATGTGTGTATGTTCTACGTGTGTATGTTGTGCGTATGCTGTGCGTATGTTGTGCGTATGTTGTGCGTGTGATGTGTATATTGTGCGTGTGTTGTGCGTGCCCGATGTGCGTGTATGTTCTGCGTGCGCGATGTGCGTGTATGTTCTGCGTGTTAAGTGTATGTTCTGCGTGTAGGTTCTGCGTGTGTATGTTCTGATGCGTGATGCGTTGTGCGTGTTGTGCGTGCGTGATGTGTATGTTCTGCGTGCGTGATGTGTGTGTGTATATTCTCCGTGTATTTGATGCGTGTGTACGTTCTGCGTGCGTGTTCTGCGTGTGTGTTGTGCGTGTGTATGTTGTGCGTGTGATGCGTGTGTGATTCGTTGTGCGTGTGATGCGTGCGTGTGTTCTGCGTGTGGTGCGTGCGCGTGTTCTGCGTGTGATGTGTATATTGTACGTATGTTCTGCGTGTGATGTGTATATTGTGCGTATGTTCTGCGTGTGGTGTGTGTGCGTATGTTCTGCGTGTGGTGTGTGTGCGTATGTTCTGCGTGTGGTGTGTGTGCGTGTGGTGTGTGTGCGTATGTTCTGCGTGTGTGCGTATGTTCTGCGTGTGGTGTGTGCGCGTATTTTCTGCGTGTGATGTGTATATTGTGCGTGTGTTCTGCGTGTGATGTGTATATTGTGCGTGTGTTCTGCGTGTGATGTGTGTGTATGTTCTGCGTGTGATGTGTGTGTGTGTTCTGCGTGTGTGTGTTCTGCGTGTGGTGCGTGCATGTGTTCTGCGTGTGATGTGTATATTGTGCGTGTGTTCTGCGTGTGATGTGTATATTGTGCGTGTGTTCTGCGTGTGATGTGTATATTGTGCGTATGTTCTGCGTGTGGTGTGCGTGCGTATGTTCTGCGTGTGATGTGTATATTGTGCGTGTGATGTGTGTATGTTCTGCGTGTGATGTGTGTGTATGTTCTGCTTGTGTATGTTGTGTGTATGTTCGGCGCGTATGTTCTGCTTGTATGTTCTGCGCTTATGTTCTGCTTGTATGTTCTGCGTGTGTATGTTGCGTGTGTGTTCTGCGTGTGTATGTTGCGTGTGTGTTCTGCGTGTGTATGTTGCGTGTGTGTTCTGCGTGTGTATGTTGCGTGTGTGTTCTGCGTGTATGTTGCGTGTGTTCTGCGTGTATGTTGCGTGTGTGTTCTGCGTGTGTATATTGCGTGTGTTCTGCGCGTGTATGTTGCGTGTGTGTTCTGCGTGTGATGCTTGTGTGTGTTGCATGTGTGTTCTTTGTGTGATGCGTGTGTGTGTTGCGTGTGTGTTCTGCGTGTGATGCGTTGCGTGTGTTCTGCGTTGCGTGTGTTCTGCGTGTGATGCGTTGCGTGTGTTCTGCGTTGCGTGTGTTCTGCGTGTGATGCGTTGCGTGTGTGTGTTCTGCGTGTGATGCGTTGCGTGTGTGTTCTGCGTGTGATGCGTTGCGTGTGTGTTCTGCGTGTGTGTTCTGCGTGTTCTGCGTGTGATGCACGTGTGTTCTGCGTGTGATGCGCGTGTGTTGCGCGTGTATGTTCTGCGTGCGTTCTGCGCGTGTTCTGCGTGCGATGCGCGTGTGTTCTGCGTGCGATGCGTTGCGCGTGTTGCGTGTGTGTTCTGCATGTGATGCGCGTGTTCTGCGTGTGTTGCGTGTGATGCGCGTGTTGCGCGCGCGCATGTTCTGCGTGCGATGCGCGCGTGTTCTGCGTGCGATGCGTTGCGTGTGATGCGTTGCGTGTGATGCGTTGCGTGTGATGCGTTGCGTGTGATGCGTTGCGTGTGTGTGATGCGCGTGTTCTGCGTGTGATGCGCGTGTGCGTTCTGCGTGTGTTGCGTGCGTTCTGCGTGTGATGCGCGTGTTCTGCGTGTGATGCGCGTGTGTTCTGCGCGTGTGCGTTCTGCGTGTGCGTTCTGCGTGCGATGCGCATGTGCGTTCTGCGTGCGACGCGCGTGTGCGTTCTGCGTGCTGCGTGCGTGCGTTCTGCGTGCGTGATGCGTGTGTATGTTCTGCGTGCGTATGTTCAGCATGTGTATGTTCTGCGTGCGTATGTTCTGCGTGCGTGTTGTGTGTGTGTGTATGTTCTGTGTGCGTGTTGTGTGTATGTTCTGCGTGCGTGTTGTGTGTGTGTATGTTCTGCGTGCGTGTTGTGTGTATGTTCTGCGTGCGCGATGTGCGTGTATGTTCTGCGTGAGCGATGTGCGTGTATGTTCTGCGTGCGTGATGTGCGTGTATGTTCTGCGTGCGATGCGCGTGTTGTGTGTATGTTCTGCGTGCGATGCGCGTGTTGTGTGTATGTTCTGCGTGTGTATGTTCTGCGTGCGCGATGCACGTGTATGTTCTGCGTGAGCGATGTGCGTGTATGTTCTGCGTGCGCGATGTGCGTGTATGTTCTGCGTGCGTGTTGTGTGTGTATGTTCTGCGTGCGATGCGCGTGTTGTGTGTATGTTCAGCATGCGATGCGCGTGTGTATGTTCTGCGTGTGTATGTTTTGCGTGCGCGATGTGCGCGTATGTTCTGCGTGTATGTTCTGCGCGTGATGCGTATGTTCTGCGTGCGTGATGTGTATGTTCTGCGTGCGCGATGTGCGTGTATGTTCTGCGTGCGCGATGTGCGTGTATGTTCGGCGTGCGCGATGTGCGTGTATGTTCTGCGCATGTATGTTGTGCGCGTGCGCAAGTGTTGTGCGTGTGTATGTTGCGTGTGTGTTGTGCGTGTGTATGTTGCGTGTGTGTTGTGCGTGTGTATGTTGCGTGTGTGTTCTGCGTGTGTATGTTGCGTGTGTGTTCTGCGCGTGTATGTTGCGTGTGTGTTCTGCGCGTGTATGTTGCGTGTGTGTTCTGCGCGTGTATGTTGCGTGTGTGTTCCGCGCGTGTTTGTTGCATGTGTGTGTTGCGTGTGTGTTCTGCGTGTGATGCGTTGCGTGTGATGCGTTGCGTGTGATGCGTTGCGTGTGTTCTGCGTGTGATGCGTTGCGTGTTCTGCATGTGATGTGTTGCGTGTTTTCTGTGTGATGCGTTGCGTGTGTGTTCTGCGTGTGATGCGTTGCGTGTGTGTTCTGCGTTGCGTGTGTGTTCTGCCTATGATGCGTTGCGTGTTTTCTGCGTGTGATGCGTGTGTTCTGCGTGTGATGTGCGTGTTGCGTTTGTGTGTTGCGCGTGTTTGTTCTACGTGTGATGCGCGTGTGATGCGTTGCGTGTGTGTTCTGCGTGTGTGTGTTGCGTGTGTTCTGCGTGTGATGCGCGTGTTCTGCGTGTGTTGCGTGTGATGCGCGTTGCGCGCGCGCGCATGTTCTGCGTGCGATGCGTGCGCGTGTTCTGCGTGCGATGTGTTGCGTGTGATGCGTTGCGTGTGATGCGTTGCGTGTGTGTTCTGCATGTGTGTGATGCGCGTGTTCTGCGTGTGTGTTCTGCGTGTGATGCGCGTGTGCGTTCTGCGCGTGTGTTCTGCGTGTGATGCGCGTGTGTTCTGCGTGTGATGCGCGTGTGTTCTCTGCGCGTGTGCGTTCTGCGTGCGATGCGCGTGTGCGTTCTCTGCGTGCGTTAAGCGTGTGTATGTTCTGCGTGTGTATGTTCTGCGTGCGTGTTGTGTGTGTGTATGTTCTGCGTGCGTGTTGTGTGTATGTTCTGCGTGCGTGTTGTGTGTGTGTGTATGTTCTGCGTGCGTATTGTGTGTATGTTCTGCGTGCGATGCGCGTGTTGTGTGTATGTTCTGCGTGTTGTGTATGTTCTGCGCGCGCGATGCGCGCGTGTATGTTCTGCGTGCGCGATGTGCGTGTATGTTCTGCGTGCGCGATGTGCGTGTATGTTCTGCGTGCGTGTTGTGTGTATGTTCTGTGTGTGATGCATGTGTTGTGTGTATGTTCTGCGTGTTGTGTATGTTCTGCGCGCGCGATGCGCGTGTGTATGTTCTGCGTGTATGTTCTGCGTGCGCGATGTGCGTGTATGTTCTGTGTGCGCGATGTGCGTGTATGTTCTGTGCGTGTATGTTCTGCGCGTGTATGTTCTGCGTGCGTGATGTGTATGTTCTGCGTGCGCGATGTGCGTGTATGTTCTGCGTGTGATGCGTGTGTATGTTCTGCGTGCGTGATGTGTATGTTCTGCGTGCGTGATGTGTGTGTATGTTCTGCGTGCACGATGTGCGTGTATGTTCTGCGTGCGCGATGTGCGTGTATGTTCTGCGTGCGCGATGTGCGTGTATGTTCTGCGTGTGTATGTTCTGCGTGCGTGATGTGTATGTTCTGCGTGTGTATGTTCTGCGTGTGATGCGTGTGTATGTTCTGCATGTTCTGCGTGCGTGATGTGTATGTTCTGCGTGCGCGATGCGCGTGTATGTTCTGCGTGTTGTGTATGTTCTGAGCGTGTATGTTCTGCGTGTTGTGTATGTTCTGCGCGCGCGATGCGCGCGTGTATGTTCTGCGCGCGCGATGCGCGCGTGTATGTTCTGCGTGCGCGATGCGCGCGTGTATGTTCTGCGTGTATGTTCTGCGCGTGTATGTTCTGCGTGCGCGATGTGCGTGTATGTTCTGCGTGCGCGATGTGCGTGTATGTTCTGCGTGCACGATGTGCGTGTATGTTCTGCGTGCGCGATGTGCGTGTATGTTCTGCGTGCGGTGTGTGTGTATGTTCTGCGTGTGTATGTTCTGCGTGCGCGATGCGCGTGTATGTTCTGCGTGCGCGATGCGCGTGTATGTTCTGCGTGCGTGACGCGTGTGTATGTTCTGCGTGCGTGATGCGTGTGTATGTTCTGCGTGTGTATGTTCTGCGTGCGTGATGTGTGTGTATGTTCTGCGTGCGTGATGCGTGTGTATGTTCTGCGTGTATGTGATGCGTGTGTATGTTCTGCGTGTATGTGATGCGTGTGTATGTTCTGCGTGTGTATGTGATGCGTGTGTATGTGATGCGTGTGTATGTGATGCGTGTGTATGTGATGCGTGCGTGATGTGTATGTTCTGCGTGCGTGATGTGTGTATGTTCTGCGTGCGTGATGCGTGTGTATGTTCTGCGTGCGTGATGCGTGTATGTTCTGCGTGCGTGATGCGTGTGTATGTTCTGCGTGCGTGATGCGTGTGTATGTTCTGCGTGCGTGATGCGTGTGTATGTTCTGCGTGCGTGATGCGTGTGTATGTTCTGCGTGTGTATGTTCTGCGTGCGTGATGTGCGTATGTTCTGCGTGCGTGATGCGTTGTGCGTATGTTCTGCGTGCGTGATGCGTTGTGCGTATGTTCTGCGTGCGTGATGCGTTGTGCGTGTGTATGTTCTGCGTGTGATGCGTTGTGCATGTGTTTGTTCTGTGTGTAATGCGTTGTGCGTGTGTTGCGCGTGTGATGCGTTGTGCGGGTTGCGCGTGTGATGCGTTGTGCGTGTGTGATGCATTGTGCGTGTGATGCGCGTGTGTGTTCTGCGTGTGATGCGCGTGTGTGTTCTGCGTGTGATGCGCGTGTGTTGTGCGTGTGTGTTCTGCATGTGATGCGTGTGTATGTTGTGTGTATGTTCTGCGTATGTTCTGTGTGTGATGTGTGCGTATGTTCTGCGTGTGATGTGTGTATGTTCTACGTGTGTATGTTGTGCGTATGTTGTGCGTGTGATGTGTATATTGTGCGTGTGTTGTGCGTGCCCGATGTGCGTGTATGTTCTGCGTGCCCGATGTGCGTGTATGTTCTGCGTGCGCGATGTGCGTGTATGTTCTGCGTGCGCGATGTGCGTGTATGTTCTGCGTGTTGCGTGTATGTTCTGTGTGTATGTTCTGCGTCTGTATGTTCTGATGCGTGATGCGTTGTGCGTGTTGTGCGTGCGTGATGTGTATGTTCTGCGTGCGTGATGTGTGTGTGTATATTCTCCGTGTATTTGATGCGTGTGTACGTTCTGCGTGCGTGTTCTGCGTGTGTGTTGTGCGTGTGTATGTTGTGCGTGTGTATGTTGTGCGTGTGATGAGTGTGTGATGCGTTGTGCGTGTGATGCGTGCGTGTGTTCTGCGTGTGGTGCGTGCGCGTGTTCTGCGTGTGATGTGTATATTGTACGTATGTTCCGCGTGTGATGTGTATATTGTGCGTATGTTCTGCGTGTGGTGTGTGTGCGTATGTTCTGCGTGTGGTGTGTGTGCGTATGTTCTGCGTGTGGTGTGTGCGTGTGGTGTGTGCGCGTATGTTCTGCGTGTGTGCGTATGTTCTGCGTGTGATGTGTATATTGTGCGTGTGTTCTGCGTGTGATGTGTGTGTATGTTCTGCGTGTGATGTGTGTGTGTGTTCTGCGTGTGTGTTCTGCGTGTTCTGCGTGCGTGTGTTCTGCGTGTGATGCGTGCGTGTGTTCTGCGTGTGATGCGTGCGTGTGTTCTGCGTGTGATGCGTGCGTGTGTTCTGCGTGTGGTGCGTGCGTGTGTTCTGCGTGTGATGTGTATATTGTGCGTGTGATGTGTATATTGTGCGTGTGTTCTGCGTGTGATGTGTATATTGTGCGTATGTTCTGCGTGTGATGTGTATATTGTGCGTATGTTCTGCGTGTGGTGTGCGTGCGTATGTTCTGCGTGTGGTGTGCGCGCGTATGTTCTGCGTGTGGTGTGCGCGCGTATGTTCTGCGTGTGGTGTGTGCTCTGCGTGTGGTGTGTGCTCTGCGTGTGATGTGTATATTGTGCGTGTGTTCTGCGTGTGATGTGTGTGTATGTTCTGCGTGTGATGTGTGTGTATGTTCTGCTTGTATGTTCTGCTTGTATGTTCTGCGTATGTTGCGTGTATGTTCTGCGTGTGTATGTTGCGTGTGTGTTCTGCATGTATGTTGCGTGTGTGTTCTGCGTGTATGTTGCGTGTGTGTTCTGCGTGTATGTTGCGTGTGTGTTCTGCGTGTATGTTGCGTGTGTGTTCTGCGTGTGTTCTGCGTGTGTATGTTGCGTGTGTTCTGCGTGTATGTTGCGTGTGTTCTGCGCGTGTATGTTGCGTGTGTGTTCTGCGCGTGTATGTTGCGTGTGTGTTCTGCGCGTGATGCTTGTGTGCGTTGCATGTGTGTTCTTTGTGTGATGCGTGTGTGTGTTGCGTGTGTGTTCTGCGTGTGATGCGTTGCGTGTGTTCTGCGTGTGATGCGTTGCGTGTGTTCTGCGTTGCGTGTGTTCTGCGTGTATGTTGCGTGTGTTCTGCGTGTGTATGTTGCGTGTGTTCTGCGTGTGTATGTTGCGTGTGTTCTGCGTGTATGTTGCGTGTGTTCTGCGCGTGTATGTTGCGTGTGTGTTCTGCGCGTGTATGTTGCGTGTGTGTTCTGCGCGTGATGCTTGTGTGCGTTGCATGTGTGTTCTTTGTGTGATGCGTGTGTGTGTTGCGTGTGTGTTCTGCGTGTGATGCGTTGCGTGTGTTCTGCGTGTGATGCGTTGCGTGTGTTCTGCGTTGCGTGTGTTCTGCGTGTGATGCGTTGCGTGTGTTCTGCGTTGCGTGTGTTCTGCGTGTGATGCGTTGCGTGTGTGTGTTCTGCGTGTGATGCGTTGCGTGTGTGTTCTGTGTGTGATGCGTTGCGTGTGTGTTCTGCGTGTGTTCTGCGTGTGTGTTCTGCGTGTGTGTGTTCTGCGTGTGATGCGCGCGTGTTCTGCGTGCGATGCGCGTGTTCTGCGTGCGATGCGTTGCGTGTGTTCTGCATGCGATGCGCGCGTGTTCTGCGTGCGATGTGTTGCGTGTGATGCGTTGCGTGTGATGCGCGTGTTCTGCGTGTGATGCGCGTGTCTGTTCTGCGTGCGATGCGCGTGCGTTCTGCGTGCGATGCGCGTGCGTTCTGCGTGTGTGTTGCGTGTGCGTTCTGCGTGTGATGCGCGTGTTCTGCGTGTGATGCGCGTGTGTTCTGCGCGTGTGCGTTCTGCGTGTGCGTTCTGCGTGCGATGCGCGTGTGCGTTCTGCGTGCGATGCGCGTGCGTGTTGCGTGTGCGTTCTGCGTGTGATGCGCGTGTTCTGCGTGTGATGCGCGTGTGTTCTGCGCGTGTGCGTTCTGCGTGTGCGTTCTGCGTGCGATGCGCGTGTGCGTTCTGCGTGCGACGCGCGTGTGCGTTCTGCATGCTGCGTGCGATGCGCGTGTGCGTTCTGCGTGCGTGATGCGTGTGTATGTTCTGCGTGCGTGTATGTTCTGCGTGCGTGTTGTGTGTGTATGTTCTGCGTGCGTGTTGTGTGTGTATGTTCTGCGTGCGTGTTGTGTGTGTGTATGTTCTGCGTGCGTGTTGTGTATGTTCTGCGTGCGATGCGCGTGTTGTGTGTATGTTCTGCGTGCGATGCGCGTGTTGTGTGTATGTTCTGCGTGTATGTTCTGCGTGCGCGATGTGCGTGTATGTTCTGCGTGAGCGATGTGCGTGTATGTTCTGCGTGCGCGATGTGCGTGTATGTTCTGCGTGCGTGTTGTGTGTGTATGTTCTGCGTGCGATGCGCGTGTTGTGTGTATGTTCAGCGTGCGATGCGCGTGTTGTGTGTATGTTCAGCGTGCGATGCGCGTGTGTGTATGTTCTGCGTGTGTATGTTTTGCGTGCGCGATGCGCGTGTATGTTCTGCGCGTGATGCGTGTGTATGTTCTGCGCGTGATGCGTGTGTATGTTCTGCGTGCGCGATGTGTATGTTCTGCGTGCGCGATGTGTATGTTCTGCGTGCGCGATGTGCGTGTATGTTCTGCGAGCGCGATGTGCGTGTATGTTCTGCGAGCGCGATGTGCGTGTATGTTCGGCGTGCGCTGCGTTGTGCGTGTGATGCGTTGTGCGTGTGTTGCGCGTGTGATGCGTTGTGCGTGTGTTACGCGTGATGCGTTGTGCGTGTGTTGCGCGTGTGTGTTCTGCGTGTGTTCTGCGTGTGATGCGCGTGTGTGTTCTGCGTGTGATGCGCGTGTGTTCTGCGTGTGGTGCGCGTGTGTGTTCTGCGTGTGGTGCGCGTGTGTGTTCTGCGTGTGATGCGCGTGCGTGTTCTGCGTGTGATGCGTGCGTATGTTGTGCGTATGTTCTGCGTGTGATGTGTGCGTATGTTCTGCGTGTGATGTGTGCGTATGTTCTGCGTGTGTATGTTGTGCGTATGTTGTGCGTGTGTATGTTGTGCGTGTGATGTGTATATTGTGCGTATGTTGTGCGTGCGCGATGTGCGTGTATGTTCTGCGTGCGCGATGTGCGTGTATGTTCTGCGTGTTGCGGGTATGTTCTGCGTGTATGTTCTGCGTGTGTATGTTCTGCGTGCGTGATGTGTATGTTCTGCATGCGTGATGTGTGTATATTCTGCGTGTATTTCATGCGTGTGTATGTTCTGCGTGCGTATTGTGCGTGTGTATGTTCTGCGTGTGATGCTTGTGTGTTGTGCGTGTGATGCGTATGTTCTGCGTGATGTGTGTGTATATTGTCCGTGTATTTGATGTGTGTGTACGTTCTGCGTGCGTGTGTATGTTCTGCGTGTGATGCGTGTGTATGTTGTGCGTGTGATGCGTGTGTGTGTTGTGCGTGTGTATGTTGTGTGCGTGTTCTGCGTGTGGTGCGTGCGCGTGTTTTGCGTGTGATGTGTATATCGTGCGCGTGTTCTGCTTGTGATGTGTATATCGTGCGCGTGTTCTGCGTGATGTGTATATCGTGCGCGTGTTCTGCGTGTGGTGCGCGCGTGTTGTGCGTGTGGTGCGCGCGCGTGTTGTGCGTGTGGTGCGCGCGCGTGTGTTGTGCGTGTGGTGCGTGCGCGTGAGTTCTGCGTGTGGTGCGTGCGCGTGATGTGTATATTGTGCGTGTGTTCTGCGTGTGATGTGTATATTGTGCGTGTGTTCTGCGTGTGATGTGTATATTGTGCGTGTGTTCTGCTTGTGGTGTGTGCGCGCGTATGTTCTGCTTGTGGTGTGTGCGCGCGTATGTTCTGCGTGTGGTGTGCGCGCGTATGTTCTGCGTGTGGTGTGTGCGCGCGTATGTTCTGCGTGTGGTGTGCGCGCGTATGTTCTGCGTGTGGTGTGTGCGCGCGTATGTTCTGCGTGTGGTGTGCGCGCGTATGTTCTGCTTGTGGTGTGTGCGCGCGTATGTTCTGCGTGTGGTGTGCGCGCGTATGTTCTGCTTGTGGTGTGTGCGCGCGTATGTTCTGCGTGTGGTGTGCGCGCGTATGTTCTGCGTGTGCGCGTATGTTCTGCGTGTGATGTGTATATTGAGCGCGTGTTCTGCGTGTGGTGCGTGCGCGTGTGTTCTGCGTGTGGTGCTTGCGCGTGTGTTCTGCGTTTGGTGTATATTGTGCGTGTGTTCTGCGTGTGGTGTATATTGTGCGCCTGTTCTGCGTGTGGTGTGTGCGCGCGCCTGTTCTGCGTGTGGTGTGTGCGCGCGCCTGTTCTGCGTGTGGTGTGTGCGCGCGCCTGTTCTGCGTGTGGTGTGTGCGCGCGCGCCTGTTCTGCGTGTGGTGTGTGCGCGCGCGCCTGTTCTGCGTGTGGTGTGTGCGCGCGCGTGTTCTGCGTGTGGTGTGTGCGCGCGCGTGTTCTGCGTGTGGTGTGCGCGCGCGTGTTCTGCGTGTGGTGTGCGCGCGCGTGTTCTGCGTGTGGTGTGCGCGCGCGTGTTCTGCGTGTGGTGTGCGCGCGCGTGTTCTGCGTGTGGTGTGCGCGCGCGTGTTCTGCGTGTGGTGTGCGCGCGCGTGTTCTGCGTGTGGTGTGCGCGCGTATGTTCTGCGTGTGCGCGTATGTTCTGCGTGTGATGTGTATATTGTGCACGTGTTCTGCGTGCGCGTGGTGCGTGCGCGTGTGGTGCGTGCGCGTGTGTTCTGCGTGTGGTGCGTGTGTATGTTCTGCGTGTTGTGTATGTTGCGCGCGTATGTTCTGCGTGTGATGTGTATATTGTGCACGTGTTCTGCGTGTGATGTGTATATTGTGCACGTGTTCTGCGTGCGCGTGGTGCGTGCGCGTGTGTTCTGCGCGTGGTGCGTGCACGTGTGTTCTGCGCGTGGTGCGTGCGCGTGTGGTGCGTGCGCGTGTGGTGCGTGCGCGTGTGTTCTGCGTGTGGTGCGTGTGTATGTTCTGCGTGTTGTGTATGTTGCGCGCGTGTGTTCTGCGTGTGATGCGCGTGTATGTTCTGCGTGTGATACGCGTGTATGTTCTGCGTGTTGTGTATGTTCTGCATCGCGCGCGCAGAACATACACGCGTGTATGTTCTGCGCGTGTATGTTCTGCCCGCGCGATGCGCGTGTATGTTCTGCGCGTGTATGTGATGCGCGCGTATGTTCTGCGTGCGTGATGCGTTGTGCGTGCGTATGTTCTGCGTGCGTGATGCGTTGTGCGTGCCTATGTTCTGCGTGTGATGCGTTGTGCGTGCGTATGTTCTGCGCGTGATGCGCGTGAGTGTTCTGCGCGTGATGCGCGTTCTGCGCGTGTGTTGCGCGTGTGTGTTCTGCGCGTGTGTGTTCTGCGTGTGTTCTGCGCATGTGATGCGTGTGTGTGTTCTGCGCGTGTGATGCGCGTGTGATGCGCGTGTTCTGCGCGTGTGATGCGCGTGTGTTGTGCGCGTGTGATGCGCGTGTGTTGTGCGCGTGTGATGCGTGTGTTGTGTGCGTATGTTCTGCGTGTGTATGTTATGCGTGTGATGTGTATATTGTGCGTATGTTCTGCGTGCGCGATGTGCGCGTATGTTCTGCGTGTGGTGTGTGCGCGTATGTTCTGTGTGTGTATGTTCTGCTTGTGTATGTTGTGTGTATGTTCTGCTTGTGTATGTTGTGTGTATGTTCTGCTTGTGTATGTTCTGCGTATGTTCTGCTTGTATGTTCTGCGTATGTTGTATGTTGTGCATGTGATGTGCGTGTATATGTTGTGTGTATGTTGTGTGTATTACATACATGAATATTATTTCATTGTTTTAAACATTATAGATTTGTTATGCTGGGTCTCTGAGGGTTAAAAAATAAATAAATGTGTGACTCATTGTTCACAACCCTGATTTAACACACTTTAAAATCTGTTTGAATTTTTAATACTGGTGTTCTAATTTTGCTGTGTACTGTATGGAACAGACGTGCGAGTCAGGAGTGCACGGACGATCCTCAGAATGTCGTCAAGGTAAACAGCTCACTAGAGCTTGAATGCCATGGAGTGTGTAGTGTGTGTTGGAGTGTGTGGTGGAGTGTGGTGTGTGTGTGTGGAGTGTGTGGAGTGGCAAGGCTTTATCAAAGTGATTTCCTGGACTCATACCTGTAACATGGATTTGGGATGTGGCAGTTCTTCCCCCTGATATATCTTCATGTAAGCCTGAGACAGACACACATCAAACACTGATAATCCAGATTTATTTGTGCTCATTTCTCTGACTTGCTCAATAACAGTTGATTGTATTCGTACTCGGTTGGCGTTAATCTGCCAACTACAGGAACAGCTGATGTCCTTATTATAAATATACGGTCACGTGTCGCAGCCGTATTGCCACACAGTTTCATCACACAAACATGAAGCTGATGAGTGAACGTGTCTTACTTTGAAATACTGTACAAGATCTCGACATGTGACTTTAGATCCTCCGATCTCCTTCACCACCAGATTCTCCGGAGACAACAGCAGAGGAACCAGATTCACCAGCGCACGCTTGAACTCCTCATCTATATCTACAAACAACATGAGGATGGGTAATAAAGCACTCCTCAATCACCTGAAGGTCTTGAGATAATGACCTGTACATTATCACACTGACACTTAATGAATACATGAAGGATCTGTTTGAGTGTAAATGATTTGATTATGTGAGAAGAGTGTGGAGTGACACGAGACATGAAATCACTTTATACGTTTCACAGTTTATACATTAGTGAAGCTCAACACACAGCATGTGCAGCTAAATGTAGATTACCCCAAAAATTAAGTTACACATTTTTGTACATATTGCCACCTAGTGGGCTGGGAGGATATTTCATAGCAAAAACAAGGACATAAATATTGATCTGTTTCTCACCCACTTCAGAAGACATGGATTAAACCACAGGAGTTTTATGGATTATTTTATGCTGCCTTTATGTGCTTTTTGAGCTTCAAAGTTCTGGTCACCATTCACATGTATTGTATACAGAGCTGAACATTTGTGAAGAAGAAAGTCATACACATCTGGGATGGCATGAGGGTGAATAAATGATTTTGACCAATTATAAATGAATTTTAATTTATGGGTGATCTGTCCCTTTCAGTGCAGAATCCTGCCACTGACCAATCAAGTATTCTACAGAGCAATTTTTTTATATTATTAATAAATACCCCAAAAGTAAAAAAAAAAAATTAAAAAAAATGTAATGACAGTCTCGGGCTGCGGTGTTAATTCAGGCCTTGAGTTCACAAGATTTCGATCAGATGTTTTATCAGTTCAGAGTTCCACAGAATGTCAAACACAAATTGGCCATCTGTTGCCAGGTCAGTTTTTAACTAGATGATGTTCTCTGCTACGAGATGTTCCCACAATCAGCTCAGAAATCAAAAGCATTGCAGATTCAGTTCAGCCTGTGAGTGCTCGTCTAACCTCGTATTCTGCCGTCAAAGTGAGGGTTAGTGGCCACTTTCAGGCCGGGGTGAGGCAGCAGGAAGCAGCTGATGTTGGAGAAACACGAGTGAATGTGTCTCCTCACGTTCTGAAGTTCTTCATGTTGATTCGGTTTCACCTGAATCAGAACATTAACACACGGTACAGTTCATAAGAAGAACGGAACCGCTACATTGCGTTCATCCCAATCAAAACACAAGCATAAATGTGTCCTCATGTTACCTGCAGTCTCTTCGCCAGAAACTGGTTTCCTCCACCCAGACCGTAAGGGTGTTCATACGGGTAACTCCAGTCTCGTATGAGAAACATCAGCGACTGCGCACACACACACACACACACACACACACACACACACAATTCAGTAGCACTAGTACTTGCACACGCACACACGCTCGCGCACTCTCTCTCTCACACACACACCCACGCGCGCATGCACGCACGCACGCACGCACGCAATACCTGGAATGGTTTCAGGTAGATTTCCTCCATGGCAAGTCTGCCGTACTCTGTGAAAAGCTTCAAAACAAGAAAATAACCCTCAATAAATCTGATACAGAAACAATACAGATGACACTTGCTTCATATTTAACATTCTCAATTATTGTTTTTTTTTTTTTTTTTGGTCACATCCCCTTTGAAACAAGAAAAACATTTGCACCCCCATCCCATAATAATAAATACAAAAAATGCTTCTTAAGGCAATAACTGCATTTAATTTTAGCTTCAAGTCATAAGTTTTATAAAAAAAAAAAATACAATGAAAAAATGTTGGAAAAGGACTATCAGCAGGTCTGCACTGTTGGGTGATGAGCATCTTTGTTTGCATAAGCGCCGCGAGCGCACCTGACATCTCTCAAGGGGAAGAGGAGGAGAATGGTGCAGATTGGTTGAGCTGCGGTTAAAGGGGTGCGAGAGTGAACGAGATTTTAGACCGGGGTCCATCTTTGAGAACCACTGATCTAACGCTATGACATTCACATATTAAAGGTGCTGTCAGACTTCAGCCGTTCAATTAGCCACACCTGCAGAGGGGTCGCCCTGAGCAGGACACGTCCCAACACTTACACCAGCATATTCGGCCTGCACTGGGACTCAGGTGTCATGTTTCATGGCAGGATTTTAAACCAATAAATCACTTGAGCATCTTTAAGAGTCCAAACACTGTAAATATACATCACTCTGGTTGTGTCTCACCTGAAGATGTTGCAGATCGTCTTCCTGAACATTTTGGGACAAATTATAAACCTGTGAATAAAAGCAGAACAAACACTGAATATACTGCATACATGATGCTTCATATGTCGCAGGACTAGAGGTCTGCGGCCTGACCCGCGGGTGCTGTTGGGCCGGGCTCCAGTCAGTTCTTCATGACGTTGGGTTTACACTTAATGAAATAATGAAGTGCTACACAAGTGATTAAAACACAAAAGGCTGTGATTTCATTACATAGTGTATAGAGCAGGACTAGTCAGCTGCTGGACCGCCAATCATCCCTATCCGGCCCTCTGACTGAGGGATACATCTGCCTTTAGCCCGAAACACCAGAGTGTTCTCAGCATAACACTCATTGTTCACAGGACAGAACAGCAGTTAGCGATGAGTTTAACAACGGCATTCAGCGGTCATCAGCTGTCCGCACCAGAGCGCATTTAAACTTTTCTGGCCATAAAAGCAAACTGAACACATTACTTTTACTCGCTGTTCTTGAAGTGTTAAACAGACGTGTCTGATCATTTGTTCAGGGAACCTGTTAATATGTTGATTTGGTTCTTTATACAACTGTGAGTCAGGCCTATGGCGTTAGATGTAAACATATCACGCAAGTAAATTACAGCAGTGTGAGCGTCATGACACAGCTCGCACATAAAATGTGAACTTGCAAATCACAAACTCCAGCACATAAAATATGATTGTGCGCACAAATGAACAACTTGTGAGCAGAAATAACAAAACCGCGAGTCATGATGGGTCTCACACACACGCGCAGCTGAAATCTTTAGGAGTTTTGGCACAGTTTTGACACTCAGGGGCGGAGCCTAATCCTAATGCTATTGGCTGCTGACCAAATCCTGTGTTGATTGGCTGCATCTCTTCGAACCTCTCGTGATTGGCTGTTGTTGGATGAGGACGGACAGAAAGCAGTAATTTTTTTTCCCCCTTTTTGACAAGAAAAAAACCCCACAAATCTCTCTTAGGGGAGAAATAAGAAATATACATCAATAGGAACAATTATTGTCTGTAAATGAAAGAAAAGCGTCCCCTACACAATACTGAACAACAAAAGAAACAAGGGGGTAATAGTTACAAAAACAAGTCTCCAGAGCAAAAGGCTAGAGAAAAAAATTAAAATATTAAAGAAAAAAATTTAAATAAAAAGCATCCTTTAGACGTAGCATACAAGTGGATATTTATCAAAACCATTGTCTGGATACATCACTACACATCTTTCTTGCAATTGTACCAGACATTACTTTTACAATTTATAATCGTTCATAAACCATGAAAAAGAAGGCTTCGAATATCTCCACTTACTACAATGAATATGATATAACAATCATATTAACCAAATCAGATAGGGATGAATCTACATTATCCATATAAAAGAGAATGTGTGATAATGTCAGGATGTCAATCTTAAATGACAAAAAAGCTTTTACCCATAAGACATAAAAGAACAAGTGTTCCAAAATACACAGGATCTACTTCACATTTAAACCTCTTTCTAAGAAACTCAGCAACCGGATATATTTTATACATTATATTAAAGTGAGTCTCTTTGACTTTAGGGGAAATGGGCCATTTGATGAATTTGAAATGTGGGTTATCTATGGACAAGGCATTCATATTTGGACACACAATCCTCTATTATAATCCAAAAACATTCGAGATTTAAAAAAATCATTCATACATTTGTTATTAAATTACATTCATTAATGACTAGATTTGGTAAGGTTGATGAAATATTCTCACATACATCGATGTGTTTTGGATTAACTGTAATAATGGTATTGATTTACACATTTTATATTCTCTATAAGTGCGGTTAAGATTATACTTGAGCAAAAAGGCAATATTACCATTATCATCTAATATATCATATATAACACAATAACCGTCTCATACCAATCACTTTTAAACAATGATTTCCTATTAATTGTTATATTTTGTGAGAGATTATATATATATATATATATATATATATACACACATACATACATATATACATATACACACACACACACACATATATATATATATATATATATATATATATATATATATATATATATATTTATACTTCAGCCACATCTTAAGGAGTTTATAGCCAGACTTAAAAGAAATGGACAGTATTGATGATGTTTGTTTACATGTTATCTGCAATGAAAGTAAATACAAAAATGGGCCCGAGTACCGTGAGCACACAATGCATACAATTTGTTGAAGCGATTTGTGTAAATGTAAATTGATTTTTTTCAAAGTGTGTTGTAAGGGCCACACTTCCTGCTGCCAGTTGGTGGCGCTATGATTGTGCCCCACAATAGTCATATCCATGTGATCCGCCCCCAATACCACAAATAAATCTACATACGGATCTAAATCACACAATGCACGCAAGATATGAGCACTTCCTCTTTCATTTTTCAGTATTAATTGATTGCCTCGCCATGGCAACACCATTTGAATTATCAAAAATCTGTTTGCAATTTAGCACCTTCAATATCTTGGCATGATGTTGCCCACATTTGGTGCCCTCACATAAATCCCCAAGGAGGAGTATTTCAAATTCCAGGGCATGCATTTTCAAACAATGCAACATGGCCGACTTCTTGAAAAGAAGAATGTTAACAGTAATCCGTAGGAAAACAATAGGGCCTCCGCACTTATAGTGCTTGGGTCCTAAAAATGATGAAGCACATGTGGACTATATATTTATATTATTAAATCAATATAGTGAACTGAGAAGCCAAGCGTCAAAAACATCCGGTTTTCCACCAAACCACCACAATATCAGCCATTTAACCAGAACAAATGTGACCAATATATTTCTTCTGTATAGTAAAATGTAACATTTAATGTTGTAGTAGTATTAATAATGATGATAATAAATGCATAATTATATATTTAAGCAATATCTCAATTAAGAGTTTCATTAATACTGTGCAGCACTGCATTTGACCAAAAACAATCAAATAAACTAATCATTATAAAAAGGGTTTTGTATCATTTGAGGATCAGTATAGAAGAAAGAGTTATCGCTCATGTGCGATCGTTCAACTCCAACGCTCAAGTTCAAAGGTCATCACCCCGCTCCTCACCCACGAGCGCTCATGAGCGAGACCGATGTTGGAGCGAAGAGGTGTGACATGAGAAATAAATCAGACAATTTCACCATTTTGGTTTATTTTTTGCAACAGGTACAAATAAAATCCCAACGACCTCATTCTCATGGCGCATATAACAACTGCACAAACAATGCCTTGTTGTAGACTTCATTAAAAGCATTGTTCTGCCCTATTTGGACGGGGTTATTTTATATGGGGACGTGGGGTAATACAACAGCCCAATTACATTCTCATTTATATTAATCCTGTGCCAATCGTTCATGTCAGTCCTTTCACAGCATTTTCTGCAGCTACACATTTGCATATGAAACGCTCGGTAAAAACATCCGTTATACTCATCCAGTGTGAGCTTAAATATTGATTAGGACAATAAGAGGACACAAGGGCTAATGTAGTGATTTGTGCAGAGTGAATGGGAATAACGGTGTTGAGCCCCACGATTCACCACATATTCTCCGGAGGGACAAACACATTTGCATAATGTGACGATATTGTGTATATTTTCATTGAAGAGTACTGCAGGATTACTGGCTTCATAATGAAACAGTTCTGCTGTATTTTGGCAGATATTCAAGTCAATTTGTTCTAATAATCCCAGATACATACATGTTTAATACTTCACAATCAATCAGCACAGCTTCTGACGGGTCAGCTACACGTGACAGCAGTGTGTATATACGGTCCACACGCATCTGTGAAGTACACATCAAGTATAGACGCTCCTCGTTTAATTCAAATTATGCAATGGCGTCTAATCTTCATTTCGCTCAAATTCTAGGAATTCAAATGATTAGACGGTTTTATCATGAATAAATGCAATCAAATTTTAAAACCTGTGATTCAGAGAAAATAAAATGTAAGCAAGTCATTTGGGAAATAATAAAACGGATTTGCAAAAAGCACGTCATTCACACCGAACATGTTTTTGTAGGACGTCTCTGTGCCACATCTTGCTGCTTATTCAGCATCTCACACAGGTCAAACAGTGCATCAAGACATTTTAGGCACCGTTATCAAGTTAAATGACATCAAGACACCCATGTTCTGTTTCACTGAGACACGTCGCGCTTTAAGCACAGGTATCATAAAGAGGCTCTGTGACGTCACATGACTCCAGATTGTTCTTGAATTATACTGCAAGTATACTTTCACAAAAGTTGCCTACGATGCTTGTATACTTGTTGCTTTATATTTACTTGGAGAAATGATAAAGACAGCGAGTGATTTCATGTTCCGGCATTATACAGGACTGTGCAAACGTCTCCGGCGCTTCAGATGCGTCACAAAAGCATTTGCCTTAAGATGGTTTTTATATCTTCGGCTTTAGTGTGTCAACAGGAAATAGAAATGTTAGACTCCCAAACATTACTTTTGCAAATGGAAAAGATTAGAATAGAACGGGGAGCCCTGCAACAGATGGCATTGCCCACACTGAACATCGTGTCAGTCTGAGATTATATAAAGAGACAGAAGAGATTGAAGAACTCGCCAAGAAGCCTGAACATCCGATCTGCCAACCACCCAGAGAAACTGTGCAGGTGTATCTCGGAGAATTGGGGCTGTTTAAAGGCAAAGATGGTCCCACTGAACATTGATTTAGCTTTATCTTTACCGGACTGTATATGACATTAAGTGATAAATGAAAACTGTCATCTCATCCTCACTATGCAACATTTTTCACAAGTACCTCAAACTTTTACACTGTTCTGTATATGATGGTATCGATCGGGTCGACTTCGGTCACACTTCAGGTCAGGTTCAGGCTTCATGTTAAAGCTTGTGCAATTCAGACACGTGTGATGTGTTTTACCTGTACAGAGCTGGTCATGGTGCTGAGGGCAAACAGTGTGGCACAGTCTTTGATGGTGGACTGACTGTCAAACGCTCCCTGTGTGTCCAGTAGCAGCACTGCCACCTGCGCACACACATGCACAAACATGCACGCACGCGCACGCACGCACACAAGCGCGAGTTCCATCACACATTAACACTCAACACTGTAACTATGGAGGAGTCTGATGTATATCTCAGTTTCCCCTCACACAGTGAGCACACGCTGGTTTGTGCACAGATACAGAAACATACCATCATGTTTTTCATCAGATTTGTAAGTAACATGTCAGATAAGCTGCTGTTTTATAGTTGTATGGCTGATAAAGACGCCGTGTGTGTTCCTAGTGAGAATGCTGTGATGTGGGCACATTTTACCTTGCTGCCATCAGGTTTCTCCACCACAAACACGTCGCTCCAGGCGTGAATGCCCGTCGTCTCACGCTCACAGCCGCCACGCCAGGTGAAACCCGTCAACGGGTCATTATTACCTCCCAGCCACAAATCGGATCTCTGATGAAGGACAGCATAAGAGAAAATAACCATTTCAGTGAAGCTCCACATCCGCTCATGTGACAGACACTTGAATGTAGGAACACTGTCCTGATTGCATCTGATGATGGGGTGCATGACTGGTGTGAAAGATGTTTTCTGAACCACACTGGAGAAATCGGTGGTCTGGGATTCAGTTCAGACTATACAAACCAGAATCAAACTTTAATAAAACACTTGGTAGGCTTTTAATAGGTTGTAACAGTTAAAGATCGGGCAAGGAGACGGCGGGTACCGGCTGAACAATCAACATAAACATTGAATGCATACATTAACTTAAAACAACAAAATATAAGGACACAGACACATATGCAATGCTGCCGCACGCGTGTGTGTGTGTGTGTGTGTGTGTGTGTGTGTGTGTGTGTCTCTCTCTCTCTCTCTGCATCTCCAGCTGCCCCTTATCTCACTTTCCCGCTGATCAGCGGAGTCTTAAACTGCACTGCAGTCATGAGTAACTCACATCCAGAGAGTTCAGTGTAAGAGCTCCGTTTAAAGACCGGTCAACCAGCACTTTTCAGATAAACTGAACAAAACTCAAGAGCCAAACAAAGACTCCTTTCAGCTTAACACACACTCAGTGTTCCAGTGAAATGACAGTAAAGCGGCTGAAATGTATTAAACATGATTCAAGGAGTCACAGGAGCTGCTGGTCGATGAGTCCATTTCAACATTAAAAACGCCAGATTTTAACAAAGAGGAATCTGCTTGTTTGTGACCTCGTAGACTCCGTCTCAGATTTCAACATCAGCAGAAATAGTTTCTCCCAAGACACCTGCATATCAAAATGAGGTCAGTGAGTCATGTGATGAAGAGGAGGCCGGTGTGAATGTCAAGATTCAGACTCCTGTGTACTGGTGAGCAGAAGCACAGCTCATCCTGCGGTGTACATGTATGCTCTTCCAAAAATAGCTCCAAGGGCTGAGCAAGCGCTCATTCATTAGAGGAGCAGTGCATGTGTGATTCCCTGATGATGCACAAAAGAACGGCCCTGATTCTTGGCACGATTGGCCACTCGATTGGTGCACCCCTGTTTGGATGACTTCATCACTGGTTGATCTGAATCCTAATACGATTGGTTTAGCGTTCCATGGCGCTGGACAACGCACTACATCACTTCCGATAAAGTCATCTGTTCCAGGAAAGTTAAAGTGTTTGTAGCCAGATAGCACATCATGTGCTTCATGTGGATTGTTTAATGATCTATGCATCTAAATCGGCATATCTGTCTTAAATCTGTGACCGGCGACCGGTTGATTGTGGCTGGATTCAGAGCCGATATTTGTTCAGTTGTATAAAATGCACAAAATCACACATACACTACTCATGAATGAGGATTGCTCAGCCCTCGAAGCTGACACTGTGGCCACGGCAGGGTGAGTAATACTAAACGTTGGCGTATTTGAACTTTTAGCCATGCTGTGATTCAGATGAATATGCTGGTTTGTTTTAAAGTAGCTCAGCAGGTTTTGGAGCACAGCACATATGATGATATAGTAGCTGCTATCAGCTTGTTGATATGATGTGTTCTCACCTGGTCGTACATATACCGGAGCATGAAGTCCAGAAGAAACGATTTCCCCTTGCGGAACGCTCCAGCAACAGACACCACCACCACACTGAGATCGCTCACATGATCCTGCAGCAGGATGCGCTCCAGAGCATTTTCATCAAGCTTATACTCATGGCTACCCTCATCTGCAACGACGATCTGGACCGGCCCGGCCACCTCCTCCAGCAGCGGCGGCACGTCATCCTGACATTCTGAAGTCATGTCACGCTGGCCACCAAACAAACCTGCAAACATACGGTTACAGTTTGGTATACAGATCAAAGTCTGGCAATGACTAAACAATAACCATGCCATAATGAAGTCTTATTATACAGTAATTGAGACACTTGTTATGGTGGAATTCTGGGTGGTAGGAGCCTTGCAGTCCAATTGGTTAGAAGCTGGCTTGTGCCAGCACCATATGGAGAGGATCACATGGAGTTGACAGAACTCATTCTTGCGTTCAAACACAGGTAGATGGACTACAACTGGACAGGTCAGAACGCAAGGGCTTGACACAAGTTTATAGCGTGAATGCTGCGTGCATTTTACATTCTCCACTTTTATTTCTTTAGCTAGTTAATTAGATGACCACATAGTTTTGGCCATATAGTATAGAGCAGGTGTGCTGACCGCAACGCCTCTCAGAATCAAGAGCTTTATGTAACATATACAATGAAATGTTCATTTGGACACCTTGTAAAGGGTCCAATAGGAAGATCCCTCTACCTAGAGCACTGACATCACTCCTGTGGGTTTGTCATGATTACACACTAGCCGTGTCACATCATTTGATGTACATTGACTACACAGGTACAGGTACTAGTGCAGGTGTTTCAGTGCTCTTGAATCACTCTTCACAGTGACAGCTACATTTAAACACTGGAGTGAACCCCAGAAATGATCATTTCTTGTGAGTACTAAATACAGAATCACTCCAATAAAGCGTAACTAGTTCTGGGAGATAAAATCCCCGTTCAGTTTTCCCATCGGTGAACTGACTGATAACACACAGGCCTACTGTGAGCTCTGAGGTCGCTTCTAATTCCATTACATATTTCACATTGTAGTTCATTCCCTCATTAAACACGTCAAGTACACAGTCTTGTTTCTTTCTTGATTTACAAAGGTTTAATGTTGTGATTCATCTCGGAGCTGATTGGCAGGATTCACGGCGCGCAACTATTTTAAGAAATCCCTTTGGAAAAAATTCATGGCAAAATACTTCCGGAACCAAGATGGCAGAAAGTCGACTGGCACTGTTGTGCTTCACGGTCAAGAATACATGATGCTTAACAGCGATCACCATAGCAACACTGACTACGCTTGCATGGACATCAGAAAGCGCTGTATTGTGGGAAAGCAGCATTCCCGTTTACATGCGCTGCACGAGCGGCATCCTCTTCACTCCCGTATACATGCTTCACCATTTTATTCTTTGTTGCTTCGCTTTATTTTTTATATATTCTGAGTTGTTGCTTGGGCCGGTATCGATACAGATTTCCCGATTCGATTCAGTATCGATTCAATTTCATACGGGTATATTTCAGATATAATGTCCCTTTGGTTTACATATTAAATAAATGATCTCCCAGATAATGTGGTTAATTATACAGGGACCTTCGAACTATGTCCAATATGAAAATATTAAAAAGTTATTAATTATATTTGATAAAATATTCATCATTTGTCACATTTCAGCTTTTTAAAAATTAACAAATTAATGTATTTATTAAATAAATGTGTATTATATATATATATATATATATATATATATATATATATATTAGTTAATTGCATAATTAGTACTTTTTAGGTGTTTACATGAATTTGTTGAACACTGGTACTATTTAAGGAAACCGAGCGATTATTAATGAGACTCTAATGGCTTTCTCAATCGTGCAATGGATGATTAGAATTAAATGATCAATAACTGACTGTAAAGAACAAAAAGATCCATTAAAAGAGACATTATTCAGTGACAAATGGATCGTGTGGCTCTCGAAACAAACTTTTACTCTCAACACACAAACATCTCGCTGCTAAACTTCATCACCGCTGAGGGAAATCTCAACATTTAAATATATACATTTTAATCACATAGTGTGAAATTGTGTCATATGTGAGTGATTTCCACTCATTGTAATGGAGAGATGCAGAGAGTAAAAGATCAATCCATAGCTTTTGAGATTCAATATCGAATTGACCAAATAAAATAAAAGGTGGTGTTTTCCCCTCTTAAAACTCTGGGATTTCCCCAATCTATGAGAGCATATACGCAAACTTCAGAAACCGTCCATATTTTACATTGGTGTATGAATGCATATAGTTTATAGTGTATGTGCTTTTCCCACGGTACCCCAGAAATGTGGAATTCTTTTCACTGACTTTTGATGGGCTCCAAATTATGCTCCCCTATCTCTTAATCCCTTAAACAGCACGAGGAAATCGTCATTCTTGTTTACATGATGTTTCTGAACGCAGTGTACCGCAAAAACCCTGGAATAAACAGTTTTATTACGTGTGTAAATGTGGTTATGATGATGTCTCGAGGCTGCAAACAAAAACCATGAATACCAGCAGTTTAACCCATTTGCCGTTAACCATTTCTGCCCAATGCAATATTAGCAGCCGGAGACATCTCGTCTATCATATCCTTCTGAATCCTTCAGAAGTGGAGTGTTTGGTGGTCTGGGTATCTCAGCGAGTATTGACGCTGACTATCACACCTGGAGTCGTGAGTTTGAATCCAGGGTGTGCTGACTGACTCCAGTCAGGTCTCCTTAGCAACCAAATTGTCCCGGTTGCTAGGGAGGGTAGAGTCACATGGGGTAACCAGATTGTCCCGGTTGCTAGGGAGGGTAGAGTCACATGGGGTAACCAAATTGTCCCGGTTGCTAGGGAGGGTAGAGTCACATGGGGTAACCAGATTGTCCCGGTTGCTAGGGAGGGTGGAGTCACATGGGGTAACCAAATTGTCCCGGTTGCTAGGGAGGGTAGAGTCACATGGGGTAACCAAATTGTCCCGGTTGCTAGGGAGGGTAGAGTCACATGGGGTAACCAGATTGTCCCGGTTGCTAGGGAGGGTAGAGTCACATGGGGTAACCAAATTGTCCCGGTTGCTAGGGAGGGTAGAGTCACATGGGGTAACCAAATTGTCCCGGTTGCTAGGGAGGGTAGAGTCACATGGGGTAACCAAATTGTCCCGGTTGCTAGGGAGGGTAGAGTCACATGGGGTAACCAAATTGGCCCGGTTGCTAGGGAGGGTAGAGTCACATGGGGTAACCAAATTGTCCCGGTTGCTAGGGAGGATAGAGTCACATGGGGTAACCAAATTGTCCCGGTTGCTAGGGAGGGTAGAGTCACATGGGGTAACCTCCTCGTGGTGGTGATTAGTGGTTCTCTCAATGGGGCGTGTGGTGAGTTGTGTGTGGATCGTGGAGAGTAGCATGAGTCTCCACATGCTGTGAGTCTCTGCGGTGTCATGCACAACGAGTCACGTGATCAGATGCGCCGATTGATGTCTCAGAAGCGGAGGCAACTGACACTTGTCCTCCGCCACCCGGATTGAGGCGAGTAACCACGCCAACACGAGGAGCTAGTTGATTGACATTGAGCAGAAAAAGTGGAGTGGCAACTGTAAACAGCAGTAGTGTAAATGTTTAAAGCATTATTTACAACAGTAAAGTCACACTACACATGAGACACTGAGGAAGTCTGGGTGGAGGAGGTGTGTGTGGTTGAGAGTCAGAAAGAAACATCAGCAGAGACTCCCCAACAAAAGAGGAAGAGAGATGATACTGTGGGTAAAAGTCATTTCCCAAAGGAGCTTCACCATCACAGTATTTGTCCATTAGAGAATCTGTGAATGCACGGACCCACATTACACCATCTCATGTTTCAACTGAAGATTACGGAGCGCTGTGGAGGTTGGATTGAAAACACAGTTCAGATGCACTGAAAGCAGGTCAGATGAGCACAAACTCCAACACTGGCATTTCTCTGCACTGCCAGTGCCGCTTCTATGAGTCGTGTGAAGTGACCCAATCGAAGGGCGAGACACTGAAACTGCACACGGCTGATTCGCTCCTCCTCTTTGCGATCGCTTGCAGCATCTTGAGCTGAAAACCTGATGGCTCAGTGCTCCAACCACTAATCGATAAAATACGCAATTATTGCTAATGAAATTAGCTATAGATTATTACATATTAGATGAAAAATAGGCCTTGGCATGCTTGGGTATGGCATCTGCCATCCTCTGCCATACGCAAATGCCGCTCCCGATCCCAGTGACTATAACGGCTATATACTGCAGCTCAACCCATACGTGGAAAGCGCGGTGAGAAGGAAAAGGCACGTCTAACAGAATATCACATGATGGGTTTCCATCCATCCATGTTTTACAAATGTTGGGATTTTGCCAATAATGCTAATAAATTTAACGTTTCTAAATTTGTTTAAAGTTTTGGAAATGTGAATAAAACATTAAATTATTTTTTTTTTGCATTTAATTTTTTACTGAATTAAACTTGTAATTCAGTGAATGTTATAGATGTGTTTTTAAAAGATGATTTTGTCTTCTTTATTGTTAGTAAACACATTTAAAACAACCTTTTAAGTCGGGCACAAGCTGAATAATCGGTTAAGAGTTAATGATTAATTGCAATAATCGCAGAATAGTCGAATAATTGTTAGATTAGTCCATTATTAAAATAATCGTTAGTTGCTGCCCTGCCATGAGGGGATTTCTGCGATAACCAGCTGACTGTACGTTCACTCGTTTATTATGAGATCTCTACATACCAAATAAATGGACATGAAATAAAGAGTGTGTGGAGTGAATGTGTGTGAGAATACACAAAATAAAAGGAAATGACAAAGAACCAAATCAATCTCATTTTCCACACAGAGCTCAGAGGAGAGAACGCTACACGGACATTAAAGAAACCACAATGTCATGTTCAAATCAAATAATTACACCATAAAGATCAAATACAAGTTTTATAAAATCACAGTTGTAATCACAAACTGCTCAGATTGTCCGACCAATTTTTTTGCTTTATTGATATTTTCCTTAAAAAATGTATTCATTTACTGAAACATGAAAAACAAACAAAGACATTTCTAAATTCAAACTGCACTTTAAACGAAAATTCAGACCGTTTTGCCAATTCACTGAAAATTGGCATTGCTAGTTTAATGGGGCACATGTCATGACTGGTGAAGTATTCGGAGTAACTGCTCATGGTCCACACCGTGTGTACTGCCGTACAGCCGCAGGTGTCGCCGAGCGCTCGCGTGCAAAGGTATGGGACGGCATTTCCCAAGAGGCTCATTTTTGTTTTGTAAAGAGGCACATCACAAGAAACACAAGAACTTTCAATTCTGTATGAAAAACACAAGAGCTGAAAGATAGCCCTCATATATATATATTAATTATTTATCTTTTATAATCACTTTTACATTTAAATTTTATTACATTTATGTTTCACAAAAATAATTTTTGTTGGGCTATGTACTGAAATTCTTCCCATTGAGTAGGCAGGCGTGCAGCGGGGGTGCAGCGGGCGTGCAGCGGGGGTGCAGCGGGCGTGCAGCGGGGGTGCAGCGGGGGTGCAGCGGGCGTGCAGCGGGCGTGCAGCGGGGGTGCAGCGGGCGTGCAGCGGGCGTGCAGCGGGCGTGCAGCGGGGGTGCAGCGGGCGTGCAACTTTAATAAATAAACGGATGGATACTGCGATTAATCACAAACAGCGGCCGTTCATTTGTTCAATGTGCAGGAGATATGTGCGTTACACTCCTGGAAGTATCCCGTTTACAGATCGGATCAATATGCCGTAAAGATCAATCCATAATCATGGACAATAAATTGTTTCTCAATACTGTCGTCATGGTAACACAGACTAACGATTGGGGCAAACTCTGTCATGTGACACTACATTTTTGCGTTAATGCCAATTTTATCGACAAAATG
The DNA here is from genome assembly GCA_032164185.1 of Moxostoma hubbsi. Lineage (NCBI taxonomy): Eukaryota > Metazoa > Chordata > Actinopteri > Cypriniformes > Catostomidae > Moxostoma > Moxostoma hubbsi. Next base: position 1,588,729 of record JAVLUX010000051.1, read on the forward strand.
TGTTTCCAAACCAGTTTTTCACAACATTTGATGTATCGACAGAGTTTATGCTCTTGTCGAAATGTGACATTTCAGCGATAATGTGCGTTTCCCGCAGCTTTATTTGGATGCGCTAAAACTTTTTTCGCAAAAAACCCTCTTTTGACTGTTCTTAAACATACTAAAATGTGTTTCATCAGGCGTGTGTTTCTGACGAACAGCATTTCCTGTCACGTGTCACTCACGGTTTCAGTCTCGTCACATTTGGCAGGTGCAGGTTTCAGACCCTGATCACGGTTTAGGGCTGCACGATTTGAACAAAGTCATATTGCGATTATGATGGTGATGTTTCCCACATGTTCAACTGCTAAAAGGCTGCTGGGATTTTCACACGAGTCCTCTTAAAAAGAACCAAACTGAGACCTTTTTACAGTTCAACCACAAACAAATAAATATATAAACTGTGAAACAAAGTCTTCTTCATATCCAAATGTTGCCATCCACCGTGTACCTGTTTTTGTCCATTTTATGACAGGATCTCAGCCCAATAATCATCATCATTAGATTTTGAAACAGTCAACTTGAATATTAGGGATGCTCCACTCTGATACCGATCTCCAATTTTCATCTAATCAATCGATGCTGATCATTTCACTTTTATCAGCTCTGTCAACACTGGTTATATGCAAGCGTTCTGCTCAATGTCACTGTTAACTACATTTCCCTGTTGGTTTTGCTGTCAGTCAATAATACAGTATACACAAAATATTATTTTAATATAAATGTTACTCTTTATTCTAGTCCTTTAAACTAGTAGGCTTATGCAAACTATTCTTTACTAAATATAAGATAGTGCTAAAGAATGAGGCTTAATGTCAAACTGAAGTTGAACTGATAACCCATTGGTGTAATTCAACTTATATTTGTATTAGTTTGTCACCATTTCATTTAATTATATTTAATTTAACAATGCACTATATTATAGTAACAAAATATTTGATATAGATTTATTACACGTATGTTCCTTTTCATTGTGTTGGATGTTGGTAATATTAGTTCCGCCTTCACTTGTTTCCGGGGACTGTAATAAGTGCGACACGCTCTCTCGTGAGCGGTAAACAAATGACCGGAGAATGAAGAGCGCTTGTTTCTGGACTCTACAGGTGTTACTGTTAATACTGTTTGCTCTGCAATCATTTAATAAAGATGTTTGAATTACATCTTATATTCAGCGTTATTATTATGATACCTGTGTCTTGCGGAGGCTGAGATGCTGCTAACGCAGATAATAATAAAAAACGCTTAACGCAGGACGCGCCGGTTTAGTGTAAATAACGCGTTTAGCGCATAAACAAACGGAACTCTGAGCGCTTCTGTTACTCTTGCATGAGCGGGAGTTGTGCAGCACAGATCTCTGAAAACACTGTAATAAAGCGCTAATTTAATATAGACTGATCATCGCAAATATCTTTGAAGGGAGCAGTCTATTTATTTAATTAAATCGCAGCCTTTGCAATTTAATAATCACACAATGTCATATCGCGGTTTCGATTTTATTTCGATTAATTGTGCAGCTCTATCACGGTTTAATATATCTGGCTACTCCCCTGATTCATGGTTCAGCATTTCCCGATATTATTGATCATCTGTTCGCAATCAGCATCGGGAACTTTGTAATATATAGTCGATACCATCATCCTATTGCCCAGCCCTAATTAATAAATACATAAATAAACTTTATATACACCTTCTCTAAACAAAAATGTAAATATCAAAACAACAAACTGCTGGTTAATGAGTGTATATGATTTAAAATGAGATATTAACGTATTAAGAGATTAAACCCGATATATTTCAATATACTATTCTATGAAATGTTTAACTCAACTTTACATAATTCAAATCCCAAACTAATACACGTATGTGATTCATGATAATCATATCAGTGAAATTAATTGCTTATTTATATTGTCTGTATGTTAATTTAATGTTTTGAAGACACTGTATTAGAGAATAAATGAACGCAAGCACACTGCTATTTATCTGTAATAAACATCAATACACTGACATCAGTCCTGAGGAGATTTAACATTTATACAATCTAAAGAAAGTTATTTAATAATGTGATTATGTGTTTATTAATTTTACCGCAGCGCGATCACTGGCCTGCACGCGCCTCCCGCCGCTCGCGCTCCGCTGCCGTTAAACGCACGCTCTCCGTTTCAACACAGACACACACGCGCGCGCGTTATAATCCGTCGCGTTTTTACCTTCGATGTATTCCGTGCTTGTGTAGCGCTGTCTGTTATGATTCCGGTGCATAAACCTGGGGCTCTCCTCCGCCATCTTGACCCCCGTTGAAAATAACAGCACGCGCGCGATGTCACGAGCGCCGCTACGCTCTCTTATGACGGGCACGCGCAGCTCGCACCCCTTGCAGCGACACGTGCTCGTGATTGATCAGGTGTGTTAGTCAACAGATATTTTAGACAATCAGATCAGAGATTAATATTAATAATACATTGTTGAAACGCGTGGACAGATCATCTCGTATGAGCCCGAACTCTATTACAGGATTTAATAATGAATCATGTTTTTAAAGATTCATTTACTAGATTAAAGTTGCTTTTAATTTAGGCAGAGAATAATGCTGTTGCGTTGAGAAGAATGTTTAATGTTTCTTTTTAATCTCATAATCTTTTGTAAATTAAAAATAAAATAGGTAATACTGATTTCACATCTCACAGTTGTGACTTTATTTTTTACAATTATGAGTATATATCACGGAATTGCAACTTTATTTCACAATTCAAGCTTTATTTCTGTCAATTGTGAGTTTATAATTGAAGATTAATTCTGACTCTGGCCGTTTAATTATTGAGAAATAATGGCGTTATACCTCAGGTGTGCATTATTCTTCAATTATTCCACTAATCCCACAGCTACCACACTTGAAGACATCATTCAGGGTTTTATCTCAAGACTTTTTCTAGTTTTAGTCCCTAAAACACTCTTGTGATGGAACAACTTTCTTCTGCCACAGATTCAGCGTCAACATCACTTTACAACTAGCAACAGAGGATAGCAGACATGCGCTGCTTTACTGGAGTAACACGTGTGTGAGTGTGTGTGTGCGAGTGAGTGTGTGAGTGTGTGCGTGTGAGTGTGTGTGTGTGTGCGAGTGTGTGTGTGAGTGTGTGTATGTGTGAGTGTGTGAGCGAGTGTGTGTGTGTCCGTGTCCGCGTGTGTGAGTGAGTGTGTGTGTGTGTGCGAGTGTGTGTGTGAATGTGAGTGTGTGTGTGTGAGTGTGTGAGCGAGTGTGTGTGTGTGTCCGTGTCCGCGTGTGTGAGTGAGTGTGTGTGTGTGTGTGTGCGAGTGTGTGTGTGTGAATGTGAGTGTGTGTATGTGTGAGTGTGTGAGCGAGTGTGTGTGTGTCCGTGTGTGTGAGTGAGTGTGAGTGTGAGAGTGTGCGTGTGTGTGTGTGAGTGCGCGTGTGTGAGAGTGCGCGTGTGTGAGCGTGTGAGCGTGTGTGAGCGTGCGCGTGTGTGTGTGTGTGTGTGTGTGCGCGTGTGTGTGTGTGTGAGTGTGAGTGTTTGTGTGAGTGTGTGTGTGTGAGTGCGCGTGTGTGCGTGAGTGCGCGTGTGTGAGTGTGTGTGTGCGCGAGTGTGCGTGTGAGTGCGTGTGTGTGTGTGTGAGTGTGTGAGAGTGTGTGTGAGAGTGTGTGTGTGAGTGTGTGTGTGTGTGTGTGTGAGAGTGTGTGTGTGCGTGAGAGTGTGTGTGTGACTGTGCGTGAGCGCGTGTGAGTGTGTGTGCGTGCGTGTGTGTGTGTGCGAGTGTGTGTGCGAGTGCGTGTGTGTGAGAGAGAGTTTGTGTGTGTGTGTGTGTGAGAGTGCGCGAGTGCGTGTGTGACTGTGCGTGTGCGCGTGTGTGTGAGTGTGTGTGCGAGCGTGTGTGTGTGTGCGTGCGTGTGTGTGTGTGAGTGTGTGTGCATGTGGGTGCGTGTGTGCGAGTGTGTGTGCGTGCGCGTGTGTGTGAGAGTGCGTGTGTGACTGTGCGTGTGTGTGTGAGTGCGTGTGCGCATGTGTGTGTGTGTGTGAGTGTGTGCGTGTGTGTGTGCGCGTGCGTGTGTGTGTGCGTGCGTGTGTGTGAGAGAGTTTGTGTGTGTGTGTGTGTGTACGAGTGTGTGTGCGTGCGTGTGTGCGATATACATGAGAATTATATAATGACCAAAATATGTTAAACTAATGAAAACAACTGGACAAGCAGCTTTAAATCTCACTATGACTGGGATGCATGCGATTATTAATGCGTCTGATTACACAAACATTGCACTTTGTGATTCTGTAGAAAGTCTTTCGTACGGTGTTATTAGGGCGACATAATAACCTGCACAAACATATTCACGAGAGTGAGAGCTTTCATTTGATATATGACTTGTACATTCATGTGCTGTGTGCAAAACGTTTATTTTCATATAAATATTCCTCTAGGTGGCGCTGATGTGTGACGTGAATGTTTTCAGGCATTATTTTAAGTAAATGCAGAAGTGATGGTGTTATATGAACAGTTCTAAGCTTTAAAATGATACCTCAAATGCCCGACTTATGTGTACGGAGACTTTAATGTTTTAACGTAATCTTTTTTCGTGATATAGCGCCCCCTTTTGGACCCGCCGGTGGATCTTAACCCCTTATATATATTTTTATAATCGGAGGAAGCATCATTTTACTAAAGTGCAGCTGCAGTAGATTCAAAATGTTAAAAGTCAAATCTTGTTCTGCACTCCAGTTATATCTGCAACCCAGTGAAATATGATTGTAATACTGAACTATTATTATGAGGATTACATTTGTTGTGTACAATAGTAATATATACATTTATGGATTAAATGTGTGTTTAAACTCAGTAGTAACGTGAACCCGCGAGTATTCCCCGTTCTCTTCCGGAAAAGGGCAGGAGGCGGGGCTTCTACGACAACTTATCTTCTGCTACTACATCAGTACGTCAGAGACATCCAGACAATCTCAACGCTGATAGGCTTTCGTGACAACGTGTCATGTGATTTCATGTTTTCGCTTCGTGCCATTCGCTTCATTCCTGCCGCCCGCTGTGAAATTGAGTCTATTCGCGTCTTTGCATTGACTTTGTATGTAATCGTGAAACGCTTGATTTGCGTTGCATGTGAACGCACTATAAAAATGTCAGTTTGACAGTTTCATGTTCCTCATTACGAATCTGGTGAAGCGCTGTCCTCTGCTTTTATGTGATATTGTATTGTGTTGCAGATGTTTGGAGGATGAATGTGTGAATCTGCAGCGCTTCATGTGTGTGAACCGCACTTAAAACACTTGATCATGTGCAGCACGCGTGCAGACAGAACAGCGTGTCACCCGTTCACTCTGAAGCACACACAGTTCATGCATTCATTTCATTCAATCGCCCCCTTGATAACTGACGTTTGTTCCCGCCTTTTTTACACCATGTTCATTCACAAAACATGTTTTAGTAAAAATATATGTTGCTTTTTATTACAGTATTGTTGTACTGGTGCATCTAAATGAAAATGTATAAACATTATTCGTCTTGTGTTCATTTAATAAAAATCTGTGGAAACTTTAAACTCAATGAATGGCCGGCGGGTCCAAAAGGGGGCGCTATATCACGAAAAAGGTTTACGCTTAAAACGTTAAAGTCTCTATACATAAGTCAGGCATATGAGGTATCATTTTAAAGCTTAGAATTTGAACATCTGCATTAATGACTATGGACGAGCACATCTGTGAGGGGTAAAATGTGTTGGAGCGCCACCTACAGTTCACATCTGTGTATTGTGATGGAATGTGTTAGAGCGCCACCTACAGTTCACATCTGTATATTGTGATGGAATGTGTTAGAGCGCCACCTACAGTTCACATCTGTGTATTGGGATGGAATGCGTTAGAGCGCCACCTACAGTTCACATCTGTGTATTGTGATGGAATATGTTAGAGCGCCACCTACAGTTCACATCCGTGTATTGTGATGGAATATGTTAGAGCGCCACCTACAGTTCACATCCGTGTATTGTGATGGAATATGTTAGAGCGCCACCTACAGTTCACATCCGTGTATTGTGATGGAATGTGTTAGAGCGCCACCTACAGTTCACATCTGTGTATTGTGATGGAATATGTTAGAGCGCCACCTACAGTTCACATCTGTGTATTGTGATGGAATGTGTTAGAGCGCCACCTACAGTTCACATCTGTGTATTGTGATGGAATGTGTTAGAGCGCCACCTACAGTTCACATCCGTGTATTGTGATGGAATATGTTAGAGCGCCACCTACAGTTCACATCCGTGTATTGTGATGGAATGTGTTAGAGCGCCACCTACAGTTCACGTCTGTGTATTGGGATGGAATGTGTTAGAGCGCCACCTACAGTTCACGTCTGTGTATTGGGATGGAATGTGTTAGAGCGCCACCTACAGTTCACATCTGTGTATTGTGATGGAATGTGTTAGAGCGCCACCTACAGTTCACATCTGTGTATTGTGATGGAATGTGTTAGAGCGCCACCTACAGTTCACATCTGTGTATTGTGATGAATGTGTTAGAGCGCCACCTACAGTTCACATCTGTGTATTGTGATGGAATGTGTTAGAGCGCCACCTACAGTTCACATCTGTGTATTGTGATGAATGTGTTAGAGCTCCACCTACAGTTCACATCTGTGTATTGTGATGAATGTGTTAGAGCGCCACCTACAGTTCACATCTGTGTATTGTGATGAATGTGTTAGAGCGCCACCTACAGTTCACATCTGTGTATTGTGATGGAATGTGTTAGAGCGCCACCTACAGTTCACATCTGTGTATTGTGATGAATGTGTTAGAGCTCCACCTACAGTTCACATCTGTGTATTGGGATGGAATGTGTTAGAGCTCCACCTACAGTTCACATCTGTGTATTGTGATGGAATGTGTTAGAGCGCCACCTACAGTTCACATCTGTGTATTGTGATGGAATGTGTTAGAGCTCCACCTACAGTTCACATCTGTGTATTGTGATGGAATGTGTTAGAGCTCCACCTACAGTTCACATCTGTGTATTGGGATGGAATGTGTTAGAGCTCCACCTACAGTTCACATCTGTGTATTGTGATGGAATGTGTTAGAGCGCCACCTACAGTTCACATCTGTGTATTGTGATGAATGTGTTAGAGCTCCACCTACAGTTCACATCTGTGTATTGTGATGGAATGTGTTAGAGCTCCACCTACAGTTCACATCTGTATATTGTGATGGAATGTGTTAGAGAGCCACCTACAGTTCACATCTGTGTATTGTGATGGAATGTGTTAGAGCTCCACCTACAGTTCACATCTGTGTATTGGGATGGAATGTGTTAGAGCTCCACCTACAGTTCACATCTGTGTATTGTGATGGAATGTGTTAGAGCGCCACCTACAGTTCACATCTGTGTATTGTGATGGAATGTGTTAGAGCTCCACCTACAGTTCACATCTGTGTATTGTGATGGAATGTGTTAGAGCTCCACCTACAGTTCACATCTGTGTATTGGGATGGAATGTGTTAGAGCTCCACCTACAGTTCACATCTGTGTATTGTGATGGAATGTGTTAGAGCGCCACCTACAGTTCACATCTGTGTATTGTGATGAATGTGTTAGAGCTCCACCTACAGTTCACATCTGTGTATTGTGATGGAATGTGTTAGAGCTCCACCTACAGTTCACATCTGTATATTGTGATGGAATGTGTTAGAGAGCCACCTACAGTTCACATCTGTGTATTGTGATGGAATGTGTTAGAGCTCCACCTACAGTTCACATCTGTGTATTGTGATGGAATGTGTTAGAGCGCCACCTACAGTTCACATCTGTGTATTGTGATGAATGTGTTAGAGCTCCACCTACAGTTCACATCTGTGTATTGTGATGGAACGTGTTAGAGCGCCACCTACAGTTCACATCTGTGTATTGTGATGGAACGTGTTAGAGCGCCACCTACAGTTCACATCTGTGTATTGGGATGGAATGTGTATGTCTGTATTTCTGTTTGTCTGTCTTTCTATATGTCTGTCTGTCTTTTTGTCTGTAATTCTGTTTGTCTTTCTGTTTGTCTTCCGGTCTATCTGTTTTTCTGTCTTTCTGTTTGTCTCTCTAACTTTCTGTTTGTCTGTATTTCTGTATGTCTGTCTGTCTGTCTTTCTGTTTGTATTGTATTTCTGTTTGTCTGTCTGTCTTTCTTTTTGTCTGTCTTTCTGTATGTCGTTCTATCTGTCTGACTTTCTGTCTGTCTGATATTTTGTTTGTCTGTCTTTCAGTTTGTCTTGTATTTCTGTTTGTCTGTTTTTATTAAGTAGTGGGTATGGAACATTGATTAACAAGGAAAATAAATAAATGTCACTTCGTGTCAAAAGTTGCAGACCACTGCTGAATATTATTTAATGATTATTTCAACAGTTTTGCAATACAAATATCATGAAGTATGAACATACAATAATATGGTAGCTTACCATACGTCTTTATAGGCATTAAACACGGCTCCGTCTCTCTACCCAACCTGAAAATGGTTGAAGACCCCTGATCTAGAGACCATCATGACAAACAGTTGCACAAAACAATTTTGATTCATCAAATTGTTCAGAAGATTTAGGATGATAAGTGACTGTGGCCACAGCTTATATCTTCTAAAACGATTTGACAAATCTTTTGTCATGAGTGTCTCTATATGATATATGCGATCGGACCAACAGTCTAGGAGGAGTTAGAAAACTTTGAAAAGAGCGCACCAGTTCCACTGCCCTTAGGACACTTCAAGCACTCAGCACATGTGCCTCACCGCATGTAGCGGAAGGGGCGGAGTTATCTGGCTGCACTATAATTGTAAATAATGGAGAATGTAGCGACTAGTGAAACATCAGTGAAGACAGCACCATACAGATGTGAGTTGAATGTTTCATCATCACCTCACGCTGATGAAGATATAAATGTTAAACTGAGGTTGGCTAACATGCTAAAGCTGCAACACATCACATGCGCTTGAAACCTCACATCCATCAGCTGTTAAATGCTGAACGCTTCTGTGAATAAAAAACATTTTCCATTTGGGATGATAGTGAACTTTGAAAATGCATACACTACATGGCTGAATGCATAGTGTATAGTGTAAGTGTATATACAGTGTGTGAATTGAGACACAGTTATGTTTTTCATTTGGAGGACAGTTACTACAAAGTAACTAGAGTACTTTGTAATGTAATTACTTTGCCCCTGACAGATCTGTTCTTTGAAATTGTGCAATTCTGGTGATTTTCTTCACTTCTCCAAAATGCTTGGACTCTGATATGTGTCTATATTTGAAATTGGTGTTTTGTAAAGAAATGCATACACAAATACTGATAAACATGACAAATTTACATATAAGCCTTTAGATCAAAAGGTTTATAAGGTTATGAAAACAAATTCATTCAAATGTGTCCAGAACTTTGACTGGTGCTCCACATGTATGTCACATGACAGATTGTGTACGCTTTAAACTCTCCAAATTCCAATAGTTAACCCCTGATGCTGTACACATAAATATCTAAATTACACACTATAAACACTTCGCTCTTGTGCAGGTGTCATCCACACACACACACACACACTCACTCACACACACTCTCATACACACACACACTACTCACACTCACACACACACACACACACACACACACACACACACAAACACACACAAACACACACATGAGACCTCTCAAAGTTACTTCAGTTTAGTTTCATTATCGATTTTTTTTTTTGTTGTTGTTGTTTTTGGCCAGTTTCTCGGGTTTATTAATGAAGCGCTTGTTGTCGTCTTCATAGTTTGTCAGATCAGCGCTGAAGACTCAATAAAGCAAATAAACTTAACTAAATAGTGCATGTCATTTATTTGCGTTTCCTCTGGTTGCACTGGCGTCAGTGACATCACCATGTATTATACCCCCTTATATCCATTATATCCATCATGTATTATATCCAGTGTGTCAGTTTCTGTTAAGGAAGTTTACTGAAAAAAAGCAAGACGACAAAAACAGATCTAAGACGAGAAGAGTCTGAAGAATAGAAGAGATGAGTGCTGAGAGTTTTGCACTCATTGTGATGTCACTATTGCTGTCCATCAGTACGCTCGTGACTGTAAACGTGACCTTTATGTGCATTCAATCATTCGCTCTCAGAGGTGTGATGATGTGGAGAAGCAGAGCTTCAGTGTGTATGGATTCGAACCATCTGAAAAAACACAAAAACAAGAAAATAGAATCATTAGAACAATTCAAATGTATAATTGATGTGCTTGAGACTTTTTTATTTTATCCCTTTTCTCCCAATGTGGTGGCGTGGTTACTCGCCTCAATCCGTGGAGAGGACAAGTGTCAATTGCGTCCACGTCTGAGACCGTCAATTGGCGCATCTGATCACATGACTCATTGTGCATGACACCGCGGAGACTCACAGCATGTGGAGACTCATGCTACTCTCCACGATCCACACACAACTCACCACACGCCCCATTGAGAGAACCACTAATCACCACCACGAGGAGGTTACCCCATGTGACTCTACCCTCCCTAGCAACCGGGACAATTTGTTTACCCCATGTGACTCTACCCTCCCTAGCAACCGGGACAATTTGGTTGCCCCATGTGACTCTACCCTCCCTAGCAACCGGGACAATTTGGTTACCCCATGTGACTCTACCCTCCCTAGCAACCGGGACAATTTGGTTACCCCATGTGACTCTACCCTCCCTAGCAACCGGGACAATTTGGTTACCCCATGTGACTCTACCCTCCAAAGCAACCGGGACAATTTGGTTACCCCATGTGATTCAACCCTCCCTAGCAACCGGGACAATTTGGTTACCCCATGTGACTCTACCCTCCCTAGCAACCGGGACAATCTGGTTACCCCATGTGACTCTACCCTCCCTAGCAACCAGGACAATTTGGTTGCTTAGGAGACCTGACTGGAGTGGTGTCTCCAGATGAGCTTGAGACGTTGAGTCTTTTTGACCAATTGACTCAGATTTGTGAATCAGATTATGCTGGTCTCACTCAGTCTTTGTTGTGTGAAGCATAGCTAAGCGTTAAAACATGCTAGTAATATCAAGCTAAGTGCTAGTAAGAGGATGTGACTATTCAGATGATAAATAACAGTACAGTAAATATGGCATTTTGTTATTATAGTGATTTTAAGTGACAGTCAAGGGACTTTATTGATTCCATCCACAAAAACAACATAAAATATGGAATCAGTCATATAAGTTAAACCCCTCCACCAACAGACACAAACACACATTCCTGTGGTCTCATACAATCATAACAAAAGAATTAGAAACAAACTAACAAATATATACTTTCAAAAAACAAGAGTGCACATACACTCATATTAAAACCAAAAATCCCTCTCCAAGAACCCTCCAACAAAATTGTCCTCATACAGGACACCGAGTGTAGTAACCCCCCTCACGATCCACTCTCATACAGGACACCGGGTGTAGTGACCCCCCCTCACCATCAACTCTCATACAGGACACCGAGTGTAGTGACCCCCTCACAATCCACTCTCATACAGGACACCAGGTGTAGTAACCCCCCTCACAATCCACTCTCATACAGGACACTGGGTGTAGTGACCCCCCTCACAATCCACTCTCATACAGGACACCGAGTGTAGTGACCCCCCCCTCACAATCCACTCTCATACAGGACACCGAGTGTAGTAACCCCCCTCACAATCCACTCTCATACAGGACACCGAGTGTAGTGACCCCCCCCACAATCCACTCTCATACAGGACACCAGGTGTAGTGACCCCCCTCACAATCCACTCTCATATAGGACACCGAGTGTAGTGACCCCCCCCTCACAATCCACTCTCATACAGGACACCGAGTGTAGTAACCCCCCTCACAATCCACTCTCATACAGGACACCGAGTGTAGTGACCCCCCTCACAATCCACTCTCATACAGGACACCAGGTGTAGTGACCCCCCTCACAATCCACTCTCATACAGGACACCGAGTGTAGTGACCCCCCCTCACAATCCACTCTCATAAAGGACACAGAGTGTAGTGACCCCCTTCACAATCCACTCTCATACAGGACACCGAGTGTAGTGACCCCCCCTCACAATCCACTCTCATACAGGACACCGAGTGTAGTGACCCCCCCTCACAATCCACTCTCATACAGGACACCGAGTGTAGTGACCCCCCCTCACAATCCACTCTCATACAGGACACCGGGTGTAGTGACCCCCCCTCACAATCCACTCTCATACAGGACACCGAGTGTAGTGACCCCCCTCACAATCCACTCTCATACAGGACACCGAGTGTAGTAACCCCCCTCACAATCCACTCTCATACAGGACACCGAATGTAGTGACCCCCCCTCACAATCCACTCTCATACAGGACACCGAGTGTAGTGACCCCCCTCACAATCCACTCTCATACAGGACACCGAGTGTAGTGACCCCCCCTCACAATCCACTCTCATACAGGACACCGGGTGTAGTGACCCCCCTCACAATCCACTCTCATACAGGACACCGGGTGTAGTGACCCCCCCTCACAATCCACTCTCATACAGGACACCGGGTGTAGTGACCCCCCTCACAATCCACTCTCATACAGGACACCGAGTGTAGTGACCCCCCTCACAATCCACTCTCATACAGGACACCAGGTGTAGTGACCCCCCTCACAATCCACTCTCATACAGGACACCGAGTGTAGTGACCCCCCTCACAATCCACTCTCATACAGGACACCGAGTGTAGTGACCCCCATCACAATCCACTCTCATACAGGACACCAGGTGTAGTGACCCCCCTCACAATCCACTCTCATACAGGACACCGAGTGTAGTGACCCCCCTCACAATCCACTCTCATACAGGACACCGGGTGTAGTGACCCCCCCTCACAATCCACTCTCATACAGGACACCGGGTGTAGTGACCCCCCCTCACAATCCACTCTCATACAGGACACCGAGTGTAGTGACCCCCCTCACAATCCACTCTCATACAGGACACCGGGTGTAGTGACCCCCCTCACAATCCACTCTCATACAGGACACCGAGTGTAGTGACCCCCCTCACAATCCACTCTCATACAGGACACCGAGTGTAGTGACCCCCCCTCACAATCCACTCTCATACAGGACACCGAGTGTAGTAACCCCCCTCACAATCCACTCTCATACAGGACACCGAGTGTAGTGACCCCCCCTCACAATCCACTCTCATACAGGACACCGAGTGTAGTGACCCCCCTCACAATCCACTCTCATACAGGACACCGAGTGTAGTGACCCCCCCTCACAATCCACTCTCATACAGGACACCGAATGTAGTGACCCCCCTCACAATCCACTCTCATACAGGACACTGAGTGTAGTAACCCCCCTCACAATCCACTCTCATACAGGACACCGAATGTAGTGACCCCCCTCACAATCCACTCTCATACAGGACACCGAGTGTAGTGACCCCCCTCACAATCCACTCTCATACAGGACACCGAGTGTAGTGACCCCCCCTCACAATCCACTCTCATACAGGACACCGAATGTAGTGACCCCCCTCACAATCCACTCTCATACAGGACACCGAATGTAGTAACCCCCCCTCACAATCCACTCTCATACAGGACACCGAGTGTAGTGACCCCCCTCACAATCCACTCTCATACAGGACACCGGGTGTAGTGACCCCCCCTCACAATCCACTCTCATACAGGACACCGAATGTAGTGACCCCCCTCACGATCCACTCTCATACAGGACACCGAGTGTAGTGACCCCCCTCACAATCCACTCTCATACAGGACACCGAGTGTAGTGACCCCCCCCTCACAATCCACTCTCATACAGGACACCGAGTGTAGTGACCCCCCTCACAATCCACTCTCATACAGGACACCGAATGTAGTGACCCCCCTAACAATCCACTCTCATACAGGTCACCGAGTGTAGTGACCCCCCTCACAATCCACTCTCATACAGGACACCGGGTGTAGTGACCCCCCTCACAATCCACTCTCATACAGGACACAAGAGTGTAGTAACCCCCCTCACAATCCACTCTCATACAGGACACTGAGTGTAGTGACCCCCTCACAATCCACTCTCATACAGGACACCGAGTGTAGTGACCCCCCCCCCACGATCCACTCTCATACAGGACACCGGGTGTAGTGACCCCCCTCACAATCCACTCTCATACAGGACACCGGGTGTAGTGACCCCCCTCACAATCCACTCTCATACAGGACACCGAGTGTAGTGACCCCCCTCACAATCCACTCTCATACAGGACACCGAGTGTAGTGACCCCCCCCCCACGATCCACTCTCATACAGGACACCGGGTGTAGTGACCCCCCTCACAATCCACTCTCATACAGGACACCGGGTGTAGTGACCCCCCTCACAATCCACTCTCATACAGGACACCGAGTGTAGTGACCCCCCCCCCACGATCCACTCTCATACAGGACACCGGGTGTAGTGACCCCCCTCACAATCCACTCTCATACAGGACACCGGGTGTAGTGACCCCCCTCACAATCCACTCTCATACAGGACACCGGGTGTAGTGACCCCCTTCACAATCCACTCTCATACAGGACACAGAGTGTAGTGACCCCCTCACAATCCACTCTCATACAGGACACCGAGTGTAGTGACCCCCCCCCCACGATCCACTCTCATACAGGACACCGGGTGTAGTGACCCCCCTCACAATCCACTCTCATACAGGACACCGAGTGTAGTGACCCCTCTCACAATCCACTCTCATACAGGACACCGGGTGTAGTAACCCCCCTAACAATCCACTCTCATACAGGACACCAAATGTAGTGACCCCCCTCACAATCCACTCTCATACAGGACACCGGGTGCAGTGACCCCCCCTCACAATCCACTCTCATACAGGACACCGAATGTAGTGACCCCCCTCACAATCCACTCTCATACAGGACACCGGGTGTAGTAACCCCCCTCACAATCCACTCTCATACAGGACACCGGGTGTAGTGACCCCCCTCACAATCCACTCTCATACAGGACACCGAGTGTAGTGACCCCCCCCTCACAATCCATTCTCATACAAGACACCGAGTGTAGTGACCCCCCCCTCACAATCCACTCTCATACAGGACACCGGGTGTAGTGACCCCCCTCACAATCCATTCTCATACAAGACACCGAGTGTAGTAACCCCCCTCACAATCCACTCTCATACAGGACACCGAGTGTAGTGACCCCCCTCACAATCCACTCTCATACAGGTCACCGAGTGTAGTGACCCCCCTCACAATCCACTCTCATACAGGACACAGAGTGTAGTAACCCCCCTCACAATCCACTCTCATACAGGACACCGGGTGTAGTAACCCCCCTCACAATCCACTCTCATACAGGACACCGGGTGTAGTGACCCCCCTCACAATCCACTCTCATACAGGACACCGAGTGTAGTGACCCCCCCCCCACGATCCACTCTCATACAGGACACCGGGTGTAGTGACCCCCCCCTCACAATCCACTCTCATACAGGACACCGGGTGTAGTGACCCCCCTCACAATCCATTCTCATACAAGACACCGAGTGTAGTAACCCCCCTCACAATCCACTCTCATACAGGACACCGAGTGTAGTAACCCCCCTCACAATCCACTCTCATACAGGACACCGAGTGCAGTGACCCCCCCTCACAATCCACTCTCATACAGGACACCGGGTGTAGTGACCCCCCTCACAATCCACTCTCATACAGGACACCGAGTGTAGTGACCCCCCCTCACAATCCACTCTCATACAGGACACCGGGTGTAGTAACCCCCACCTCACAATCCACTCTCATACAGGACACAGAGTGTAGTAACCCCCCTCACAATCCACTCTCATACAGGACACCGAATGTAGTGACCCCCCTCACAATCCACTCTCATACAGGACACTGGGTGCAGTGACCCCCCTCACAATCCACTCTCATACAGGACACCGAATGTAGTGACCCCCCTCACAATCCACTCTCATACAGGACACCGGGTGTAGTAACCCCCCTCACAATCCACTCTCATACAGGACACCGGGTGTAGTAACCCCCCTCACAATCCACTCTCATACAGGACACCGAGTGTAGTGACCCCCCTCACAATCCACTCTCATACAGGACACCGAGTGTAGTGACCCCCCTCACAATCCACTCTCATACAGGTCACCGAGTGTAGTGACCCCCTCACAATCCACTCTCATACAGGACACTGAGTGTAGTGACCCCCCCTCACAATCCACTCTCATACAGGACACTGAGTGTAGTGACCCCCCCTCACAATCCACTCTCATACAGGACACCGAGTGTAGTGACCCCCCCTCACAATCCACTCTCATACAGGACACTGAGTGTAGTGACCCCCCCTCACAATCCACTCTCATACAGGACACTGAGTGTAGTGACCCCCCCTCACAATCCACTCTCATACAGGTCACTGAGTGTAGTAACCCCCCTCACAATCCACTCTCATACAGGACACAGAGTGTAGTGACCCCCCCTCACAATCCACTCTCATACAGGACACTGAGTGTAGTGACCCCCCCTCACAATCCACTCTCATACAGGACACAGAGTGTAGTGACCCCCCCTCACAATCCACTCTCATACAGGACACTGAGTGTAGTGACCCCCCCTCACAATCCACTCTCATACAGGACACAGAGTGTAGTGACCCCCCCTCACAATCCACTCTCATACAGGTCACTGAGTGTAGTAACCCCCCTCACAATCCACTCTCATACAGGTCACCGAGTGTAGTGACCCCCCCTCACAATCCACTCTCATACAGGACACCGAGTGTAGTGACCCCCCCCTCACAATCCACTCTCATACAGGACACCGAGTGTAGTGACCCCCCCTCACAATCCACTCTCATACAGGACACCGAGTGTAGTGACCCCCCCTCACGATCCACTCTCATACAGGACACCGAGTGTAGTAACCCCCCTCACAATCCACTCTCATACAGGACACCGGGTGTAGTGACCCCCCTCACAATCCACTCTCATACAGGACACCGAGTGTAGTGACCCCCCTCACAATCCACTCTCATACAGGACACAGAGTGTAGTGACCCCCCTCACAATCCACTCTCATACAGGACACCGGGTGTAGTGACCCCCCCTCACAATCCACTCTCATACAGGACACCGAGTGTAGTGACCCCCCTCACAATCCACTCTCATACAGGGCACCGAGTGTAGTAACCCCCCCTCACAATCCACTCTCATACAGGTCACCGAGTGTAGTGACCCCCCCTCACAATCCACTCTCATACAGGACACCGGGTGTAGTGACCCCCCTCACAATCCACTCTCATACAGGACACCGAGTGTAGTGACCCCCCCCCTCACAATCCATTCTCATACAAGACACCGAGTGTAGTGACCCCCCCCTCACAATCCACTCTCATACAGGACACCGGGTGTAGTGACCCCCCTCACAATCCATTCTCATACAAGACACCGAGTGTAGTGACCCCCCTCACAATCCACTCTCATACAGGACACCGAGTGTAGTGACCCCCCCTCACAATCCACTCTCATACAGGACACCGAGTGTAGTGACCCCCCCCTCACAATCCACTCTCATACAGGTCACCGAGTGTAGTGACCCCCCCTCACAATCCACTCTCATACAGGACACCGAGTGTAGTAACCCCCCTCACAATCCACTCTCATACAGGACACCGAGTGTAGTAACCCCCCCTCACAATCCACTCTCATACAGGACACTGAGTGTAGTGACCCCCCTCACAATCCACTCTCATACAGGACACCGAGTGTAGTGACCCCCCTCACAATCCACTCTCATACAGGACACCGAGTGTAGTGACCCCCCTCACAATCCACTCTCATACAGGACACCGAGTGTAGTGACCCCCCTCACAATCCACTCTCATACAGGACACCGGGTGTAGTAACCCCCACCTCACAATCCACTCTCATACAGGACACCGAGTGTAGTGACCCCCCCTCACAATCCACTCTCATACAGGACACCGAGTGTAGTAACCCCCCTCACAATCCACTCTCATACAGGACACCGAGTGTAGTGACCCCCCCCCCCCCCCCTCACAATCTACTCTCATACAGGACACCGAATGTAGTGACCCCCCTCACAATCCACTCTCATACAGGACACTGAGTGTAGTAACCCCCCTCACGATCCACTCTCATACAGGACACTGAGTGTAGTGACCCCCCCTCACAATCCACTCTCATACAGGTCACTGAGTGTAGTGACCCCCCTCACAATCCACTCTCATACAGGACACTGAGTGTAGTGACCCCCCTCACAATCCACTCTCATACAGGACACTGAGTGTAGTGACCCCCTCACAATCCACTCTCATACAGGACACTGAGTGTAGTAACCCCCCTCACGATCCACTCTCATACAGGACACTGAGTGTAGTGACCCCCCCTCACAATCCACTCTCATACAGGTCACTGAGTGTAGTGACCCCCCTCACAATCCACTCTCATACAGGACACTGAGTGTAGTGACCCCCCTCACAATCCACTCTCATACAGGACACCGAGTGTAGTAACCCCCCCTCACAATCCACTCTCATACAGGTCACCGAGTGTAGTAACCCCCCCTCACAATCCACTCTCATACAGGACACCGGGTGTAGTAACCCCCCTCACAATCCACTCTCATACAGGACACAGAGTGTAGTGACCCCCCTCACAATCCACTCTCATACAGGACACCGGGTGTAGTAACCCCCCTCACAATCCACTCTCATACAGGACACCGGGTGTAGTAACCCCCCTCACAATCCACTCTCATACAGGACACAGAGTGTAGTGACCCCCCTCACAATCCACTCTCATACAGGACACAGAGTGTAGTGACCCCCCTCACAATCCACTCTCATACAGGACACCGAGTGTAGTAACCCCCCTCACAATCCACTCTCATACAGGACACCGAGTTTAGTGACCCCCCTCACAATCCACTCTCATACAGGACACCGGGTGTAGTGACCCCCTCACAATCCACTCTCATACAGGTCACCGAGTGTAGTAACCCCCCTCACAATCCACTCTCATACAGGACACCGGGTGTAGTGACCCCCCTCACAATCCACTCTCATACAGGACACAGAGTGTAGTGACCCCCTCACAATCCACTCTCATACAGGACACCGAGTGTAGTAACCCCCCTCACAATCCACTCTCATACAGGACACAAGAGTGTAGTGACCCCCTCACAATCCACTCTCATACAGGACACCGAGTGTAGTGACCCCCCTCACAATCCACTCTCATACAGGACACAAGAGTGTAGTGACCCCCCTCACAATCCACTCTCATACAGGACACCGGGTGTAGTGACCCCCCCTCACAATCCACTCTCATACAGGACACAGAGTGTAGTGACCCCCTCACAATCCACTCTCATACAGGACACCGAGTGTAGTAACCCCCCTCACAATCCACTCTCATACAGGACACCGGGTGTAGTGACCCCCCCTCACAATCCACTCTCATACAGGACACAATAGTGTAGTGACCCCCTCACAATCCACTCTCATACAGGACACCGGGTGTAGTGACCCCCTCACCATCCACTCTCATACAGGTCACCGAGTGTAGTAACCCCCCCTAGTGACCCCCCTCACCATCCACTCTCATACAGGACACAGAGTGTAGTGACCCCCCTCACAATCCACTCTCATACAGGACACAGAGTGTAGTGACCCCCCTCACAATCCACTCTCATACAGGTCACCGAGTGTAGTGACCCCCCTCACAATCCACTCTCATACAGGACACCGAGTGTAGTGACCCCCCTCACAATCCACTCTCATACGGGACACCGGGTGTAGTAACCCCCCCTCACAATCCACTCTCATACAGGACACCGGGTGTAGTGACCCCCCTCACAATCCACTCTCATACAGGTCACCGAGTGTAGTAACCCCCCCTCACAATCCACTCTCATACAGGTCACCGAGTGTAGTAACCCCCCCTCACCATCCACTCTCATACAGGTCACCGAGTGTAGTGACCCCCCTCACAATCCACTCTCATACAGGTCACCGAGTGTAGTGACCCCCCTCACAATCCACTCTCATACGGGACACCGGGTGTAGTAACCCCCCCTCACAATCCACTCTCATACAGGACACCGGGTGTAGTGACCCCCCTCACAATCCACTCTCATACAGGTCACCGGGTGTAGTGACCCCCCTCACAATCCACTCTCATACAGGACACCGGGTGTAGTGACCCCCCTCACAATCCACTCTCATACAGGTCACCGAGTGTAGTGACCCCCCTCACAATCCACTCTCATACAGGACACCGGGTGTAGTGACCCCCCTCACCATCCACTCTCATACAGGTCACCGAGTGTAGTGACCCCCCTCACAATCCACTCTCATACAGGTCACCGAGTGTAGTAACCCCCCCTCACAATCCACTCTCATACAGGTCACCGAGTGTAGTGACCCCCCTCACAATCCACTCTCATACAGGTCACCGAGTGTAGTAACCCCCCCTCACCATCCACTCTCATACAGGTCACCGAGTGTAGTGACCCCCCTCACAATCCACTCTCATACAGGTCACCGAGTGTAGTAACCCCCCCTCACCATCCACTCTCATACAGGTCACCGAGTGTAGTGACCCCCCTCACAATCCACTCTCATACAGGTCACCGAGTGTAGTAACCCCCCCTCACCATCCACTCTCATACAGGTCACTGAGTGTAGTGACCCCCCTCACAATCCACTCTCATACGGGACACCGGGTGTAGTAACCCCCCCTCACAATCCACTCTCATACAGGTCACCGAGTGTAGTAACCCCCCCCTCACAATCCACTCTCATACAGGTCACCGAGAGTAGTGACCCCCCTCACAATCCACTCTCATACAGGACACTGAGTGTAGTGACCCCCCTCACAATCCACTCTCATACAGGACACCGGGTGTAGTGACCCCCCTCACAATCCACTCTCATACAGGACACTGAGTGTAGTGACCCCCTCACAATCCACTCTCATACAGGACACCGAGTGTAGTGACCCCCCCCCCACGATCCACTCTCATACAGGACACCGAGTGTAGTGACCCCCCTCACAATCCACTCTCATACAGGACACCGAATGTAGTGACCCCCCCTCACAATCCACTCTCATACAGGTCAGGAGGAATTATTCATACATCATTTAGGGTTCATATGCTCGAGGCAACATTTAAATAAATGTCTGAGTTAAACACACTGGACCCTTTTGTCCATATTGAGTGTAAATGCGAGATAACGGGGTGTAACTTCTCCGGTTAGTTTGATAGAAAGGTTTTGCAATGGTGAAATAGGGGCAAGAACTTCCTGTTCAATACAGAATCAGGGAGGGGCTCTCTCAGGAGGAAGCGACCAATGAGACAAATGTCTGAATGCATAATAATAAAACTAAATCTTGGGTAGCCCAACTTTATCAATCGGTCCATGTAACTTACTGAAATGTAATCTGGGATGTTTACATTCCAAATAAAGGACTTCACTATGATATCAAATTGCTTAAAATAAGAGAGGGGGACATCAACAGGGAGAGACTGTTGCAGGAATTTTGGAATATAATTAATTTTAATAAAATGAACCTTCCCTATCATCGATAAATGTAATGAAGCCCACCTGCCCACATCACTTGAAAACCTTTTTATTGAAGGGTCGAAACAAATCTGCTGGGAATAAAATACCCAAATATTGAATGCCCTGTTTGGGCCACTTACTGGGCAGTACACCGTCAGAGCCAAAGATTCAGATTTAAATCAATAAGCTCTGTATCCCGAGAACTTACAAAAGGAATTAATAATTCTGTGGAAGCAAGACATAGATCTAGTGGGGTCAGAGACGAATAATAAAATATCATCTGCATAAAGCAAAACTAAATAATCACTCGAGAGCAAAAAATGCTCGAGTAAACATGCATCAGTCCAAACGCAACAGCGTTATCTGCAGTTCATCTGAAGTGAAGTGCGTGTCTTCTCTTGGCCAACATCCACTTCAGAACTGAAGAAACCACTAAAGTTACACCAACATGTGAGTTTGCACAGGACAATAACAGTTTTATAGAAGGTAAAATAGCCTACGCTACAATCTTTATCAGAGCAGGAACGTGCGGTCCAGAAAAATTACCAGCATGACCAATTTCAATACAAAATCAATATTAAGGTAATTTTTCTAAAACGTAATTGTCCGAATGCATTAAGCATTTTTTTAAAAGGGGGAAAAACAGTTTTAGTCAATAATTTACCAAGGCAAATAATTGCTAAATACAAAACAAGTTGTTTTTTGGATTTAAAAGGGATATGAACGGAAGACACACAGATTCAATGGTAAAAAGATCTTTTGGTCTGAATGCTTGACAGTAGAAGCAATGTTCATTTCACATATATGTGTGATTGTAGCTCGTAAGAGAACCGTTTAAGATATCTTTAATTATTGCACAATCCTGAAATACCCAATCTAAATGTTGAATTACACTCGCAGAATTATCACTGGTTGTAAATGTAATTCTAAGATTGATTTCAAGAATGGACATTTCAGTAACAAACTACGTAATTATTAATATACATTTATATTTTCCCTTGTCAGAAGTGCACAGCTGATATGTGAAATTGGAATTTCAACTAGCAATAAATTATTTATAGCTATCTGTAATTGTGTTTTTAACAGGAGTGAATGACATTCTACTAGTGGTACTGCATTAAAACACGTCCTTTACTAGTTCAGCTTCCATTTGTAATATCAAGAATCATTGTTTTTACTAGTGCAAACCTAATAACTCATATCAAAAATGAACATTTCACTAGTAGTGCTGATGTTAAGAATGAGCATTTTAACTTGTGACAATTAAACTGTAGTTATATATAATTTATATCCTGTGTATGTTTAACCCTATAAAGCCGTGTGCATCAAATATGAAACACGTTTGACGGCTCGTGTTTCACTCTCTGTTTAAGCTGACGAGCCAAACAACCTATGGGACATGTCACATGTTTACGGCACCATCTAATGGTCATTTAAGAGAAATTTCAACGTTTCAATGTTTATATCGATCTATTTAAAACGAAAAGTGACACTTATGTTGGGATAACAGCTTATTTTAATAAAGTAAAAGTGACAGTAATGATTATATTGTTACTGATATTTTAAAATGAATATTTTCTGAATATAAGCAACGTATGCTTGATTAAACTTTTATACATTATTTTATTGAAAAAGCCCTTTTGAAATCCATATATCAACAGGCTTTTGAGGAATACCTCTCAATAACCATTACATTCATGCACACCACAAAAAACATCACAGAGCTTGAAAATTATGACATATACATGCTATAAGATCTATTTAAAGTGTTAACTAATATTTATGTGTATTTTCATATAAAAATAAACTGCTTGGGCCTCAGGAACCTAACCCTGATGACCTTTAAAGCCTAATGTATCAAATATGATACATAATAAAACATGCGCAAAAACTTTTTTTATGATTTCTAATGGTATAAAAAAACATTTAATGTAAAGAAATGTGAATCTTCGGACAATTCTTTCACATGTCAGGCATTACAGGGTTAAATGTGAGCAGGGCTTGTGTGTGTAAAAACCGTTCAGGTGTGTGTTGTGTGTGTTTGCTTACTGGGTATTCGGATCTGATAGTGATTGAGAACCGTCAGCACTTCAACAGCGTGAGTTTTACTGTCAAACTCCAGTAATCCAGAGATGGTTTTAGAACTCGCTACAGAAATAAACACAAGAGTTAATGATTGAAATGATCCACATGCTACACAGAAACAGTTCAACTGCACGTGGAACATAATCATGACTTACGTTTGGCGTCAAATACTTTGTATTTAATGATTCCCGGGACGTCGTGTTCTGTGCATAACTGCAAAAACAAACACAAGGAAAGAGTCAGAGTGACACATACAGCAGGATCATCACGAAAAACTGTCAAAAACTCAACATTCACTTTCATTCAATCTTTTTCCATACAATAAAAGAAGAAAGAAAGACATACAGGTTTGGAACAGCATGAGGGTGAGTAAATGATTTGGGGTGAACTGTCCCTTTAGGAACCATGTGTAAATGCCCTTTGAACTTGAGGAAGTGGATGTGTAACAGTGACTCACTCGCTGCAGTTCGTCTTCAGTGATGCAGGGCGGGACATTATAGAAGTGCAGCACACATGACGGAGGTTGGATGATGTTTTTGGAGGCCTGACCGGCGCTGGTGAAGCGATTGTTACGTGTCATGGCGAAGTCCTTGTAGCTGCTGGAACCGTCTTCCAACTCAAACACCTGACTGGGGATCACGGCGTGCTGCTTCGACACACTGAACACACACATAATAAAATCATTTAAACTGAAATCTATATTTCATGTTTGTGTTTGTATTTCCTCTGTAAATGGACATAGTTGACGGGTGGGTCATCGCTTGCACCAGTACCGTGTCTAATACAAAGAAAGCAGGAGTTTCCATTTGAGTCATGTGTGTTATGAGTTTGTTGCTGCACTCATAACACGTTGTCGCGTTGAGTCACAGATGTGAACTGTAGGTGGCGCTCTAACACGTTCCATCCCAATACACAGATGTGAAGTGTAGGTGGCGCTCTAACACGTTCCATCCCAATACACAGATGTGAAATGTAGGTGGCGCTCTAACACGTTCCATCCCAATACACAGATGTGAACTGTAGGTGGCGCTCTAACACGTTCCATCCCAATACACAGATGTGAAGTGTAGGTGGCGCTCTAACGCGTTCCATCCCAATACACAGATGTGAACTGTAGGTGGCGCTCTAACGCGTTCCATCACAATACACAGATGTGAACTGTAGGTGGCGCTCTAACACGTTCCATCACAATACACAGATGTGAACTGTAGGTGGCGCTCTAACGCGTTCCATCACAATACACAGATGTGAACTGTAGGTGGCGCTCTAACACATTCCATCACAATACACAGATGTGAACTGTAGGTGGCGCTCTAACACGTTCCATCACAATACACAGATGTGAACTGTAGGTGGCGCTCTAACGCGTTCCATCACAATACACAGATGTGAACTGTAGGTGGCGCTCTAACGCGTTCCATCACAATACACAGATGTGAACTGTAGGTGGCGCTCTAACACATTCCATCACAATACACAGATGTGAACTGTAGGTGGCGCTCTAACGCGTTCCATCACAATACACAGATGTGAACTGTAGGTGGAGCTCTAACGCGTTCCATCACAATACACAGATGTGAACTGTAGGTGGAGCTCTAACGCGTTCCATCACAATACACAGATGTGAACTGTAGGTGGAGCTCTAACGCGTTCCATCACAATACACAGATGTGAACTGTAGGTGGCGCTCTAACACGTTCCATCACAATACACAGATGTGAACTGTAGGTGGCGCTCTAACACGTTCCATCACAATACACAGATGTGAACTGTAGGTGGCGCTCTAACACGTTCCATCACAATACACAGATGTGAACTGTAGGTGGCGCTCTAACACGTTCCATCACAATACACAGATGTGAAATGTAGGTGGCGCTCTAACACGTTCCATCACAATACACAGATGTGAACTGTAGGTGGCGCTCTAACACGTTCCATCACAATACACTGATGTGAACTGTAGGTGGCGCTCTAACACGTTCCATCACAATACACAGATGTGAACTGTAGGTGGCGCTCTAACACGTTCCATCACAATACACAGATGTGAACTGTAGGTGGCGCTCTAACACGTTCCATCACAATACACAGATGTGAACTGTAGGTGGAGCTCTAACGCGTTCCATCCCAATACACAGATGTGAAATGTAGGTGGCGCTCTAACGCGTTCCATCACAATACACAGATGTGAACTGTAGGTGGCGCTCTAACGTGTTCCATCACAATACACAGATGTGAACTGTAGGTGGCGCTCTAACACGTTCCATCACAATACACAGATGTGAACTGTAGGTGGCGCTCTAACACATTCCATCACAATACACAGATGTGAACTGTAGATGGCGCTCTAACACATTCCATCACAATACACAGATGTGAACTGTAGATGGCGCTCTAACACGTTCCATCACAATACACAGATGTGAACTGTAGGTGGCGCTCTAACACGTTCCATCACAATACACAGATGTGAACTGTAGGTGGCGCTCTAACACGTTCCATCACAATACACAGATGTGAACTGTAGATGGCGCTCTAACACATTCCATCACAATACACAGATGTGAACTGTAGATGGCGCTCTAACACATTCCATCACAATACACAGATGTGAACTGTAGGTGGCGCTCTAACACATTCCATCACAATACACAGATGTGAACTGTAGGTGGCGCTCTAACACATTCCATCACAATACACAGATGTGAACTGTAGGTGGCGCTCTAACACATTCCATCACAATACACAGATGTGAACTGTAGGTGGCGCTCTAACACATTCCATCACAATACACAGATGTGAACTGTAGGTGGAGCTCTAACACATTCCATCACAATACACAGATGTGAACTGTAGGTGGCGCTCTAACACATTCCATCACAATACACAGATGTGAACTGTAGGTGGCGCTCTAACACGTTCCATCACAATACACAGATGTGAACTGTAGGTGGCGCTCTAACGCGTTCCATCACAATACACAGATGTGAACTGTAGGTGGCGCTCTAACACATTCCATCACAATACACAGATGTGAACTGTAGGTGGCGCTCTAACACATTCCATCACAATACACAGATGTGAACTGTAGGTGGAGCTCTAACACATTCCATCACAATACACAGATGTGAACTGTAGGTGGCGCTCTAACACATTCCATCACAATACACAGATGTGAACTGTAGGTGGCGCTCTAACACATTCCATCACAATACACAGATGTGAACTGTAGGTGGCGCTCTAACACGTTCCATCACAATACACAGATGTGAACTGTAGGTGGAGCTCTAACACATTCCATCCCAATACACAGATGTGAACTGTAGGTGGAGCTCTAACACATTCCATCACAATACACAGATGTGAACTGTAGGTGGAGCTCTAACACATTCCATCACAATACACAGATGTGAACTGTAGGTGGCGCTCTAACACATTCCATCACAATACACAGATGTGAACTGTAGGTGGAGCTCTAACACATTTCACCCCTCACAGATGTGCTCGTCCATAGACATTTAGTCTAATGTTCAGTTCAAGCAACACCCTCATTATTTCATTGAATATCTCGGCCTCTGATTGGACTACAAGCTCAATCCAGGTGTCATTAGAAAGCTGAGATCCTCCCCTTTACATTGATATATCACATTATATCAGCAATAGTTGATCACATATATTCTGATGATTTGTTTAGCATGTTTTTCCTTCTGGATGGCATATTTAGTTCTGGACATATAAGATATAACATTGGATTATTCACAGAAACGATCTCACAGATGAGTAAAAATGGCTCATTTTTTAAAACACAGCCAAAGGTAAAAGCAGATATAAAGTTTTGAGATATTTGGGGTTTTCAGCAGCAGTTATTGGAGCATAAAAGAGTTGTTTATATTTGATGACTTACAGAAATCATATTTCACTTTGTGATTATTTTGATAATTTTTCAGACTGTGATATTAATGCAACAAAATAAACTTTAGTCACATTCCTGAGAATGAGAGCTTTCATTTGATATATGACATATGATGTGAAGGACTTTTATATTCATATTAATATTTCTACCCCATTACCTCTAGGGGGCGCTAATTTGTGACACAAATTATTTGAGGCCTTATTTAGTTTTTTATGTAATACTGCAGAAGTGATGGTGTTTTATGAAAAGTTCATATTCTAAGCAAATGATATTTCATATGTCTGACATGTGTAAATGGGGATCAACATATTTACTAGTTTTAAAAGTTTATATTAGGACGGGATATGACCCGGAAAATATTCCCACTTGACCAGTTATTCATACTTACAAAGACCTTGCAGACTTATCCACTGACTAACAAAATCCAGGACAAATATCTATTAAGTGTTACAAATGGTCAGCAAGAATGATATTTATCAAAACAATAGAAATAATTAAAAATGATCTGTGTATACCCTAATTAATATTCATGAGTATCGCCATTTCATGATGTCACACCCCTCTCCACCTGCATAGAAAACATCTTCAATTTTTAAACAAAGTGACATGAATAAGTCACTCGTGACCTGCACATGTTGCTGTTTTCACGTTCATCTCCTGATGTTTAGTGGCGATTACATCTTCTTGTAGCACTTCTCCATGACAGCAACAGCTCAAATGTGAGTGTGGACCCACTAATTAGTGCGAGTAATTTCAGGTAATTTGCACATACAGCGTGATCAGAGTACGAGTGGTTGGAAAAAAGGGCCGCACGTGTTCAGTGCTCAAGCACTCTGTTGATGACGAAACGTACATCCTGCATCCTGTACACAGGTGACAAGCGTTCACATCTAAACGAAACATACTTTTAATTTTACCTGTTGAATGATTTCTACTTTATTTTGCTAAACAAAACTTACAGACATTAGTCAAACTCAGGTGACGAGTTCTTCCTCTGCGGAGCTCACTGTAGCAGTCTGAGATCTTAAACACGACCTTGATCATGCCATCCCACGAAGACACTGATCTGAGCCAAACGCTGTTTTTGACCTGAACTGAATGTGATGAATTATTCTGATGGATGATGGCAGAGAGTCTGTGCGGATCTGCTTTTGATGAGAGCGCTGTGTCTCATTTTATGTGTTCACATTCCTTACAAGTACAATCAATAAAAGAGGAAAAGTGCTTTATTACAGCCCATACATACAGAAACATATCATCTATATTCGGCTGCACGGTATTTACATTTCTGGCAAATGTAGCATATGCATATCACAAGGGTGTGTTTACAGTTTAGGATGAAATTAAGATGATTTTAAAGCCGAGACTAAAATGAATCACGTTTATCCAAAAACGACTTCAGAGGACGGAGTGCATGTTTGTGGATATGTAGATAATATGTTCTATGCAGTCTACATGTTATTTATGAGAAAAGCCATCCGTGTGTGTGTGATCTCTGGGATAGACGGTCCTTTTATTCCAATAAACTTCAGGATGTTTGATTGGTGGGGGTTATGATGTTCTGCACGTATCCATGACATCATCATTTGATCATCAAATCACATATGGCATTATCCAAACACGTCATCATGCAGCCCTTAAGAGTTACTCCATCACGCAATAAACTGATCAAACTGATCAAATCCAGAGATCGCTTTTTAGTCTTTCATGAAAATGTCTTTTATCTAGTCAATATTTGATCGTGCCACATTGTCACTTTTAGTCAATTTTACATATAACTGTAGTTAATGGAAAAACATATTTGAATGGTGTATAATGTGCCAAAAGAACAAGACCTGTCAAACAGAATCAGCTTTAACTTCCTGAGACCGAGTGTGACTGCTGTGTTCATTATTATTCCCCTTTTTAATATGTAAGAAGTCGCACCTAATAAACATGACCAAATTATGTGCACACACAGCTCTGGGAAAATTCAGATCTTTCTCTGGATTCATTAATTATACATGAGTGTTTGAGTAAAACGAACATGTGTGTTTTATTCTGTAAAGGACTGACAACACTTCTTTAACAAAATATTGTCATTTAGAGCATTTATTCCAATAATGTAAAGAAAACAAGTTCATTATTAATCAACACAATATTAATGATTTAACTTCAGAAATCAATATTTAACCCTGATTTTCAATCACAGCTGGCATGCGTGTTGGCATGATCTCTGCCAGTCTGTCACATTGCTGCTGGGTGCTTCAGACACCATTGATGTGTAAATGCAGAAAGTCACGTGTTGATTGATAACATCACACAGTAAGTTTTGAGTTCTACAGTTCTGATGTTTTCAAAGACCATCAAACTCTTTTATCTGACAATCTGATTCCTCACGTCATGAACCCTTTAACCCTTTAAGTGTCGAGTGAGTGTCTTCTCACCAGACGTTGAGTCGTTTACTGAAGACCTTGATGCTGTTGAGGTGTGTGATCGCTCGGTCCACCGCATACTCGTCACCCATCTCCACCAGAGCTGTACCTGGAACACTCTTCATAAACTTCACCTGCACACACACACACATGCTAAATTACCCTATTTATTTATGAGATGATAACTGAATGCCACTTCATCATTCATCATCACGAGGTCATGTGACACAATATAGTGTAGTACTGTTTGAAGCATTTAACTATTTGTATCATTTAGTACGAGGTGTATAGCACACAGTGTGTAGTGAGCAGTATGCTAGTGTTCACCCCAGAGTGTTTCACCTTCTCGATGTTGCCGTAGAGACAGAAGAGGTTGAAGATGCGAGTGCAGTTCATCTTGGCGGGGTGGAGGCCGCTCACCATGGCAACAGAGCTGGAGGTGTGGCTCATGTATGATGATGTCTGAGGCAGCGGATATGCCACAATCTCGGGCACGTCATGAGAGCTGCGCTTGAAACGGGTGTTACTGGGCAGAGGCAGCAGGGGGCAGTGAGACCCTGCACACACACACACACACACACACACACACAAACACACACACACACACACACACACACACACACACACACACACACAGAAAGAGAGAGACATTATATATACATTATTTCTCCTTATCTTCTAATTTGTTTCTCTCCTTGGTTATTTTTATTGTTCTGTCTTTATTTTATTATTATTATTATTTATCTTCTGCAATGCTTTGGCAACTTGTAAAAAATATAAAATAATATTAATAATAAAACGTAAAGATTTGGCTCTGAATTCTGATTGGATGATTGAAGCTGTGAAATAGCAGATGAGAAGAGTATTAGTGAAAATGATTCTGTTTCTACAATTTAACACTTTTTTTGTTACTTTAGCATTTTTCATTATAATTATATTTTAAGTACAAATATTTTGTGATATGTGAGAATGTGTTATAATTTAGGCTTTCACCCAAATATTTAGATTTCGACCGTCTGTCCACATGTTCACATGATCAATGACACTTCTTCATTGATCAATAACTCTTCATTAGTCACCTAGAAATAATCAGTCACTTTTATTTATAAAGCACATTTAAAGCAATTATTAACCAAAGTGCTGATAATAATAAACGGAAACCTTTCCTCAGTGTACATGATACGATTTCTTTGTTTTACACTTTTTATACTAACACAATTTGTTAACATTTGTTCATGCATTAGGTATCATCAACTAATAATGAACAATAATTGTAAAAAGCATTTCTTAAATTTGGTTAATGTTAATTGTAGGGCTGTCAATTTGACGCGTTCATTCAGAGTGATTAAGTAAATAAATTAACGTAATTTATCATGTCTCCGGACCGTAATAAGGAATATTCCTTCCATCTGAGAAATTCCAGCTTGTAGTTCCAGCTGTTTTCTCCAGGGGGCAGTAAGTGAGACTCCAGCTGTATAAACACACATCTTATCCAGAGAACAAACCCCACTCACCGACAGCAGACAGCACAAGAGGAGAACATGTTCTTGTGTTCAAGCACAGCCTGATGGAGTGTAAATCAGAACACGGGGATCTCAAGACGGGTTTATCTCAGTATTAAACCACGTTTAACTTGACACAGTGAACTAAATACTGTATGTTTATGACTCGACTAAAGTGAGACGCTCAAAGTGTCCGTCGGACGCAGGTGTACATTAACACATCCTTAAACAAGCACTTATAATTCACCTTATTCAGCCCCGCCCCCTTTCCACATTTTGTCATCTAACTTCCTGTTTGTATTGAAGTGTGCTGAGAAGAGTCACTCTAAATGTTCCTGTGGAGGTAGATTGGACCTGCAGATCACATTCAGTGGACACACTGCACTTTATCATTATACAAGTGTTTAATTGTTATATGTGTGATTCCCCTTACTTTTTAGGTTTGAACTTGTTAATAATTTGTGTAAAAATGTGTAGTTGAAATTTCCAACAGTGATAGCTCATATTATTACACGTGCAAATTCAACATTAAAGAAAATTAAACTTGTACTTTTTAAAATTAATTTGTCACCCTACATTTTTTAGAGGCTTAAATGTGATTAAAATAGTTGTAAACATAATATATAATATGAATTATACAGTTTCACATGTATGTGTGTGTATTAATACAGTTGCACTCCTCCCCCGTCCCGGTTTAACTCTTAAAACACTGTTATCTGTTATCTCTCTCACAGAGGCACATCAGTACATCCACAGCGGGAATATAGGATCTTAATGGTGGGATGTGCATTTAAAGTGTGATTCCTGCCATTAAGAAAACACAGTTTCACAGTGAATAAGACACTCTATGCCTTTGGACATCATACATTATGCTGCAGCTAACTAATAATACCAATTGACATGTTAAAAACACGTCCACACATGAAAACCAGATCTTTAAACGACACTTAATGCTCAAGCAAGCCTAATTTTAACTGCAGCATGACTGTTTTGTGAAATGAACACCAAAAATCATAATTTTTCATCTGAATCTTCCAAAGAGGTCTATAATACCTGGAAAATATATCTAATAATATTTGCGAATTAAAAGTTGCTTGCAATAAATTTTGTTTGGTCAGGGTACACGGTTAAGTGTGATGTGGGATATTCCTGAACGATATCTCCGAGTATAAATGCATCCCATTCCCCGATATTCGGAACTGCAATGCTCCCGTTAGCTTAGCAGGGGTCTGAATCTGATGTCTCCTAGCAACCCAACTGATAAACAATGCTAGCGCTAGCATTAATGCTTCAGGTGTACGATTATCAAAAGAGATTATAATGTTTTATAGACCTGTTAAACAAGCTTTAATATCATGTCATGTGGAAACTCATGTATCGATATGACTTAATAAAGTGAATGTTTATCACTTACTCTGTATATCTCCCTGAGTGTGGACATGTTTGTGTGACATCATGCCCTGCATCTCGCCAAAATCAGAGTTGAGAATTTCTGCACGAGTCTACAAGTTGTAATTCTGACTTCAAGATGCATTTCATTGCACTTTTCCCAGCAGGAAGTTGTAAAATCCGACTTTCCGAGTTGAATGCTGAATGCTCAAGCAGCCTCATTTACACGTAGAAAACTCCTGATGTTGCTATAACAACGCAAAAAACACTTACCAGTTTACTGGAAGTGAAAATCAGTTGATATATTGAAATAAACAATATATTCAATTCAAGCGACCTTGAGCTTTGGAAAGGCGCTATATAAATAAAACTTCTTCTTCTTCTTAAAGACACTTTTTATATTTAATTTTTAATGCTTAACGTGTGTAATAATGTCATGCATTTTAATTATCTGTATTATTATATTTTATAATATATATATATATATATACAGTGAGGAAAATAAGTATTTGAACACCCTGCTATTTTGCAAGTTCTCCCACTTAGAAATCATGGAGGGGTCTGAAATTGTCATCGTAGGTGCATGTCCACTGTGAGAGACATAATCTAAAAAAAAAAATCCAGAAATCACAATGTATGATTTTTTAACTATTTATTTGTATGATACAGCTGCAAATAAGTATTTGAACACCTGTCTATCAGCTAGAATTCTGACCCTCAAAGACCTGTTAGTCTGCCTTTAAAATGTCCACCTCCACTCCATTTATTATCCTAAATTAGATGCACCTGTTTGAGGTCGTTAGCTGCATAAAGACACCTGTCCACCCCATACAATCAGTAAGAATCCAACTACTAACATGGCCAAGACCAAAGAGCTGTCCAAAGACACTAGAGACAGAATTGTACACCTCCACAAGGCTGGAAAGGGCTACGGGGAAATTGCCAAGCAGCTTGGTGAAAAAAGGTCCACTGTTGGAGCAATCATTAGAAAATGGAAGAAGCTAAACATGACTGTCAATCTCCCTCGGACTGGGGCTCCATGCAAGATCTCACCTCGTGGGGTCTCAATGATCCTAAGAAAGGTGAGAAATCAGCCCAGAACTACACGGGAGGAGCTGGTCAATGACCTGAAAAGAGCTGGGACCACCGTTTCCAAGGTTACTGTTGGTAATATACTAAGACGTCATGGTTTGAAATCATGCATGGCACGGAAGGTTCCCCTGCTTAAACCAGCACATGTCAAGGCCCGTCTTAAGTTTGCCAGTGACCATTTGGATGATCCAGAGGAGTCATGGGAGAAAGTCATGTGGTCAGATGAGACCAAAATATAACTTTTTGGTCATAATTCCACTAACCGTGTTTGGAGGAAGAAGAATGATGAGTACCATCCCAAGAACACCATCCCTACTGTGAAGCATGGGGGTGGTAGCATCATGCTTTGGGGGTGTTTTTCTGCACATGGGACAGGGCGACTGCACTGTATTAAGGAGAGGATGACCGGGGCCATGTATTGCGAGATTTTGGGGAACAACCTCCTTCCCTCAGTTAGAGCATTGAAGATGGGTCGAGGCTGGGTCTTCCAACATGACAATGACCCGAAGCACACAGCCAGAATAACCAAGGAGTGGCTCTGTAAGAAGCATATCAAGGTTCTGGCATGGCCTAGCCAGTCTCCAGACCTAAACCCAATAGAGAATCTTTGGAGGGAGCTCAAACTCCGTGTTTCTCAGCGACAGCCCAGAAACCTGACTGATCTAGAGAAGATCTGTGTGGAGGAGTGGGCCAAAATCCCTCCTGCAGTGTGTGCAAACCTGGTGAAAAACTACAGGAAACGTTTGACCTCTGTAATTGCAAACAAAGGCTACTGTACCAAATATTAACATTGATTTTCTCAGGTGTTCAAATACTTATTTGCAGCTGTATCATACAAATAAATAGTTAAAAAATCATACATTGTGATTTCTGGATTTTTTTTTTAGATTATGTCTCTCACAGTGGACATGCACCTACGATGACAATTTCAGACCCCTCCATGATTTCTAAGTGGGAGAACTTGCAAAATAGCAGGGTGTTCAAATACTTATTTTCCTCACTGTATATATTAGTTATAATCATTAAAATATAATTATCTATAATTATTTAATAATTATATATTTTGAATTATTGTTATTTGAGGGGCTTTCTCTGGAAATATTTATGCATGAGAAGATTGTGATTAATTCGATTAATTAATCAGCATCCCATGTAATTAATTCAATAAATAATTGTAATCGATTGACAGCTCTAGTTAATTGATTACAACCCAATTGTTCATTAGCAGATTATGTTAGTTCATACTGTGTTAAACTAATGTTAACATATACAACTTTACATTTCAAAATTTATTAGTATATTACCACACACACACACACACACACTGACCGTAGGCATTGTCGCTGTATGAGGACGGGTGTTCTCCCAGTATAGCCTGACGCTGTCGACCTTTACCACGCTCTACACACACACACACACACACACACAGTACAGAGAGAGAGAGAGAGTAAACACACACAAACACTAATAAAAACATTCAATATACTGTATAAACAAAATCACACATGATAATGGTGTGATCACATGAAAACATCTCCAGCTCATAATTCAACATCAAATTAAAAGAAACATATAAAAATATATATTTTGTTGAACCACAGAGAAATGTTTGCATTGTGAAATTATCAAGACAAGCAATTGTTTACATCATAAACTCTAATTCACTGTATTACAGTACAACTATTATACAATTATTTTCTTGTCATTTAAATTCAATTACAAGGCAGTACTTTACCATTTAAATAATTGCTTATTATTTTATATTAAAGTATTTTTGATCACAATAATAAGATATTTATAGCATTCGAGTAATGAAAGTTTGGGGGAAATAATGTCACAGTTCAAAACATCTTAATGATCCGCAAAAAACACTTGATAGAAAATATAAATTCTTAATATTTGATTTTGGGCTGAAAGTTTCCTGAGATTTCTCCAGAGACACAAATGTCATTTATCTCATTGCTGTGTCACAGAAAGAGTTCAGGAATACAGAGATCTCGTGTGTGATGTTTCCTTTCGTGTGTGGACACAGATATTAAAGGGTTACTTCAGGATTTAGCATTAAGCTTTGTATCAGTAGAAAACCAGCAGTATTTTCTAATTATCCACCCCCCCCTCATATCCCCCTGAGATGAGAGATTTATTTATTTTTAGTCTGGAAAAAAAAATCCTCCGATGACGCAAAAATCGTCATTTTGCGTCATCGGAGGATTTTTGGTCCAGAGGTTAAAACTACAGTCAGTATTCCGCATGTTTTGACCACGCCCATATGGGGCGGGATCTCACTCACAGAATGTGAAGATAGTGTCAGCCATCTTTCTGTAGAAGCTAAGAAAACAGGCTCTTGCTCTGTGTAGAAAGTTTGTATACAAGTAGACTAATCACGATGGCGGAAGGTAGTTTTGAAGTTGAAATGGCAGAAGGGGATTTCGAAGATCTGTTGCGAGAATCTGATGCTCGCGCTACCCGTACGTGCCGCAATACAGCGATGAACAGAGGCTGGAGCAGCTGCTGTAGCAGGGGAGCAAAACTTGCTTGGCAGGCAAGAGGAAGAGATTGTTAAATTATATTCAGACTCGAGTTGGGGCGGACTGGTGGTGTCAGTGCTCTCGCTGTGCGCCTATGGAAACAGATAGAGAGTCCTATTGCTGTTGCGAATTTCAGCAATGCTGGACGAGATCACTGAATCCACTGATGAAACTGCACCGATAACTTGAGCATGTATAACTGAGCACCCAAGTTTTGTACCACACATGGACAGGGGAGTCCTGGAAACTTATTTTAGGATCCCGAAGATAAATTGGAAACGCCAGCCGAAGCCCGCAGGGACAAACGGACGGCTTAGTGTAAAGTGAGTATTTTGTTTGTTTTTCTTTTTGTTACTAAGACGTCATGTACAGAGTTTGGACACCCGGAATTATAATGTTCTTCCCGCGTAGTCAGTCAATTTATCAACTAACTCACGATTCATAGAGTCATGATGTAGCATAGTTGTATCATATTTTCAGATACTGCCGCCTGTAACCGGTAGGCGTGGTTTGGGAGTGGCCTCGTAAGGGCAGCAAAGCAAGTGCATTCTGGGAGTTGTTGTCTTTCAGCCACATGTGTAAAAAACACATTTTCTGCCTTTTCTCAGTCTAGAATGCTTCAAATTCAAAAATAATTTCACATTTATACTATATAAATGACCAATTTTAAATACACATTCATCTTCCCAGAGGTGAAGTATCCCTTTAAATGTTGATGGAGCAGAAAGAAGAGATGCATCAGTCACATCCACAGAAACATGAGCAGCTGTGTCACGTCTCCTCTCTCATCTCTGTTCCTTTCTGTCTGTGTCCTCGGTGTTTCTTCTCTCTCGGCAGGCCTGCGGGGAACTGGAGCGCAGCGATGCTAATTGCTATTAAATGAGCGGATATCAGCGGGGAGCGACTGCAGACAGACTGTTTCTGCTCAGTGTCACCTTCCACAACACACTTTACCAAAACCCTCCGAAATATCAAACAATCCTGCTCAAAACCCTCCTATTGTCTTAAGAAATTGCACCCTTCCTTTGCATGTATTGCGTGCACAATATTGAACAGACAAGAACAATATGATTCATCATTTTGTAAATACATAAAAGGCTAAAAAGATAATATGTATTAATATGATAATATTCCTCTCTATTAGTGGCGTCTGTGACACGCTGCCAATGACCACAGACACAACTGGATATATTCAGTGTTGTTAAGTTCCACAAAAAAGTAATCCACTACAAATTACTTCTACAGAATTGTAGTCTGATTACTTCATATAAATCACATTACTAATTACTTTACTTTCAACTTTCTTCAACAAATTCAAAATAATGTCTGTATTTCCTTGTTATTGTCGCACGCGAGTCACACGCAACACATCACGTGTTTATTCATTAAAATGACTCGTTAGGGGCCGTACGCCCTTCAGAAACAGACCTACCATACACAGAATATTATTGTGAAATTTGCGTAATGCCCTTAGAAGTAATTAACTGTAATCTGAGTACTAGGATTTAAAATTTGTATTTAAAATGCAAAAGATTCTGACTAAAAAGTAATCAGATTAGAGTAACTAATGAATCTACTTACAACACTATAACTCATACCTCAAACATGATTTTTTAAACCCTTGTTAGCTCAATGAGGACAATACAGAGTTTGATTCATGAAACCAGTAAAAACGAAACGATTGAGCGCTGTTCTTACACGCCTCAATACACGTGTCATAGTACTATTATAAATCACTGTATTTAGAACAGTATTACGTTATTCCGGTGTGATTCGTTATATATGTATGAAACATATTACTGCAATTATTAATTACCCTGGACTATAATCTGTTCATGACAGTTTAGCTGTGCAGGATCAAATCACACTTTAATCAATATTTGCTCTTTTTCACTAAATCAGTTTGATATCTGGTTTAACAATAAACAAACAAAATACTTTAAATCGTAGGCTACGTCTACATTAATCCGGACACATTTGAAAAATGCGTTTTCGTTACAAAACTCTCTCTGTCCACATTAATGTTTTCATGCGCTTCCAAAAGTTGCTCGTCCGCACGGAAACGCGTGAAATGCTTAAATCGAGTCGCTGCGCATGCGGGAAATCCCCGCTGCATGTACGGTCTGAAACGCAATTGTCCTCGTGTTCCGTCGCCGGACACCAATTCCGAGTAAACTTCCCGTCGCCTTTGAAGGAACGCAATGTGAAGGTTGTACAAAGTGACATTTATTTTTTAACAACGCTATCAAAAGTGAATATCAGGCACAACAGCGCCGCTATAACACGGGCCGCCATCTTGGTTGTTTTGGTTGGATAGATCACATGACTCAAAATGCGTCATCGTTTTCAAAAGCTCCGTTTTCGCGGGCAAAAACACCATCTCAGTGTGGACGGAAGGGCAAAACGGAGAGAAAAAGATGCATTTTCAAACGAAAAAATATTATTGTGGACTAGGCCTTAAATATTAACGAAGTGCACACGTGTACAGTATATTGCAACTAAAACAAGTTATTGTTTGTAGACACAATACTGCTGTGAGTTTTGTAAAGCAGTTCAATTTCAGAGTTGGTGATGAATGATTGACTTGACCGCAGCGTGAGGAAGCGATTAGGGTTGCCACCCGTCCCTTAAAATACGGAATCATCCCGTATTTGAGAATAAAATAGCGTGTCCCGGAATCAAAACGGGACGGGGTCTGTCCCGTATTTTCGGAGTTGTCTTCAATGCAGCATCTCATGCAAATCATCATCCCACCGGCATTCTGTGAAGACTCGTCCTATTCTGCCCCTGATTGGGTAATACTCGCTGCCATCGTTGGATTGATTGGTTTGTTTCAGGTTCACGGCCAATCAGAGTCAGAGGAGGGCGGGTCTCTTGGCAGAGAGTCGATTTGAAAGAATGGCGGAGGCTGCTCCAGATACCCCCCGCGTCCAGCGCTGAAACGAAAGCGGATGCAAAAGTACCGACGAGAGTTGGAGGAATCAAATACTTGTCTGGAAAGTGTCCGCGGAAATGAGTATCAAGCCAATTGCACAATTTGTCGGCGCGTGTTCTCTGTTGCGCATGGTGTCTTGTCAGATGTGCGACTGCATGCCTCGGGAGAACAACATTCCCGCAATGCTGGAGGTCACAGAAATCACCGTCTCACAGTTCTTCATACCTCAATCATCTCCTGAGGCAGATAGTGTAATGACAGTTTTTTAATCACCTCAATAATTTTCTGATTGATTACTTTAGATTTCATAGGCTGCCTATTTGTTAAGAAATAATGTTAAAAATGTTAATGAATCATGTTATGGTATGATTTGTTGGTAACACTTTACAATAAGGTTCATTTATTAAACATTAGTTAATGTATTAACTAACATGAACTAACAATGAGTAAGTAATACATTTGTTACAGTATTTATTAATCTTTGTTCATGTTAGTTAATAGAAATAAAGCTGTTCATGTTAGTTCACAGTGCATTAACTAATATTAACAAGATTTTAATAAAGTATTATTAAATGTGGAAATTAACATGAACAAAGATGAACAATTGCTGTATAAGTGCAGTTCATTATTAGTTAATGTTAATTAATGTAGTTAACTAATGAACCTTATTGTAAAGTGTTACCGATTTGTTTATTACGGTTAAGGCGTACAGTCAGACACATAAGCATTATTTTAATAACAGATAAGAGAGATATATTTAATAATAAAAATATAGTGCCTATGTGAAGCAAATAAACAACTTAACTAATTTAAATGATTGCATTCTTCAATAGGCTACTGTAGAATTAACAATAGACTATATAAAATAGATTAACTTACCAATAATAGTAAAAAAATTGTGCTTTACATTAATTTAGAAATGTTTGTAGATCGGTTATTTATTATGTGGTTTCACTGTTTGGATGGTGTTACTGTCTGCAAACAATGACAGATATTTTATCCAAAATCTGTGTTCACGCCACCTTATACAATTACTAAAGTTCAATAGCCCAATAATTTATAATGCCCATGTATCAATCTTAATATTTTTATGAAAACATGTTTTAAGTTACGATTTACCACCACTGGCACGTCATCGGACCTGTGGTCATCGTGGCCCCGAGGGGTGTCCCCCCCCCCAAATACCACAAGAACATGAATTTCTGCACTTGTGGAACCAAATCATGCACCAATAATGTCATTAATGTTGCAGAACAAGACCTGAAAGTCTCCTAAAGTAATGATAAATACAGATTATTGTACTGATGAACTGAAACTTGCAGAGGGAACGCCCTGTTCCTCTGTTCTCATTTATTTCCCACAGTGAATGCTGAAGAATCACTGATAGCTGGAGCATCTCTGACATCGAGGATGTCTGTAAAGCAAAAGCTGGAGAATAATCGAGTCTCTCACAGGCCTGTGAGGAAGATTAGTGAGGAAGTGCTGACTGAAACAGAAAGAGCTTCAGATGAGTTTCTGCACAAATATCCTATCACGTGTGTCGTTACATCAGCGCACTCGTATCTTCAGTCAATAATAAACGTGACAGACTCCTTTAAACCGTGTGGAGAGAGAGCAGATCGACGTCTCAAGCGCTGCAGTTCTGCACTGATAACACTGTCCTTTACCTCCCCGGAAACATTTACCCGAAACGCTGCTCCAGTGGGTGTGGTTACTCTTCTTTGGCGATAAATCTGAGCCATATCTTGGAAACATGGCGGTGGGCTGATGTGAACATCTTAGCATCCGCCTACAAGCTCCAGACAGCCAATAATTGTTTGACGTTTCGGCCTTTTAACCCTTCTGTTGTGTTCTGGTCAGTTTTGACCGAGTTTACAACAGTGAAAAACGAATCCTAATCTTATTTTTGGTTTTCGGACTTTTGCAATTTCATTACACACTTCATCTTTAAACAAACCATTTCTGATAACTCCGTTACGTCTCCTGAGCTATAAAAGAGCAATGTCTGATCAATCACACACACAGTAGGGTACAGTGAGGGGTGTTACCTCGGCGCAGCAGGAATGGTTTGGTGTAGTCCCAGCTGTCGTTGTCGTTTCGGATGACGTTGAGTCGTGAGGGCTAGAATGAGAGAGCACAACGACAGTGCATGTGTGTGTGTCTGTGTGTGTGTTAGTGTGTGTATGTGTGAGTG
Source organism: Moxostoma hubbsi (assembly GCA_032164185.1). Classification (NCBI taxonomy): domain Eukaryota; kingdom Metazoa; phylum Chordata; class Actinopteri; order Cypriniformes; family Catostomidae; genus Moxostoma; species Moxostoma hubbsi. Next base: position 1,630,484 of record JAVLUX010000051.1, read on the forward strand.
TGTGTATGTGTGAGTGTGTGTCTGTGTGTTTGAGTATGTGTGTGTTTGAGTATGTGTGTGTGTGTGTGTGTGTGTGTGTGTTAGTGTGTGTATGTGTGAGTGTGTGTGTCTGTGTGTGTGTGTGTGTGTGTGTGTGTTAGTGTGTGTATGTGTGTGTGTGTGTTTGAGTCTGTGTGTGTGTGTGTTTGAGTCTGTGTGTGAGTGTGTGTGTTTGAGTCTGTGTGTGTGTGTGTTTGAGTCTGTGTGTGTGTGTGTTTGAGTCTGTGTGTGTGTATGTGTGTGAGTGTGTGTGTTTGAGTATGTGTGAGTGTGTGTGTGTGTGTGTGTGTGTGTGTTTGAGTCTGTGTGTGTGTGTGTTTGTGTGTGTGTGTGTGTGTGTGTGTGTTTGAGTCTGTGTGTGTTTGAGTGTGTGTGTGTGTGTGTGTTTGAGTGTGTGTGTGTGTTTGAGTCTGTGTGTGTTTGAGTCT